>JAHIAM010004964.1:0-28184 GCA_021605205.1 Aegilops longissima | reverse complement strand
GTAGTAATGCAAGTAAGTCCACTGTAGTAGGATAAAATTTGCTTTTCGAAAATGATGAAACTTAGAGCTCCACACCAAATTGCATATAGAGTTAGTAACTTTATTATTGTTATTCTTCATGACTTGCCAGCTTATTCCAAAAGCTGACTTACATGGCTGCAACGTATTATGTTGCGTAGATATATTCCGATCAGAGGAGGCTACGCTCGCGCTTGGCGATTGCCCTTTGAGTCGGATGGACTCGCTACCTCGACGCTCGCAAGATTAGTAGTTTATTTTCATGAGTTGGCCTTGAGCCTAATTTATTCCCTTGTAATAAAGACTCTATATGAGAATCGCTTAATGATATTCAGTGTGATTGAACTTTGATTACTTTATCGATGTAATCGTGAGTACCAAAGATGATCTTGGGATGGTACGCATACGTAGATTTGACCGATTTTGGGTCAGTCGCCTACAATTAACTTTGCATTATTTGGCACAACTTGAACATTTTAGTTTTAATATTTGAAAATACTTACCATTTGACTTGTTTTTGACTTTTGATCTCGAACGGATTCAATCATCGAGTTTAACAATAGTAATCGCGTGAGGTGTCATCATTAACTACTAATTACTATAGCTTGATTATCAAGGCCACAATTCTCTCTCCACTACAAGATATCTCATTCCGAGATTTAAGAGGGGAGTAAGGGGAAGGGATTTGCTGCTAAATTCTAATGAGTCTTCGTCTTAGTGGCTCTTTCTCAAGAGGTCGATCCATTACATTGATGTCTTCATTTCTCCGCTTCAGATCATCATGATGAAGTCGTAATCCTGTCTTCGGGAATTTCCTTCAGACTTACAAAAAATAAAGGGTGGTTATTCAGTAGAACGGACCTACAAGGTTGACTACCCGTAGATAATAAGCAGGAAGGTAGGAAAGTAACTCTCTAATTGAAACTTAAGAAATTATCGAGAGAATAAGAGGGTGCAAATGGAAGTTTCTAGCGCATAGGCAATCGCTTGTTGCGTGAAACAAAGTGTAAGGGGTTTAGAGCAATGGGAATTAGCATCATTGCCCCGATAGCGTATTAGATCACTAGGTGTGGCCCGAATCACATACTTAAGTCAAGTGTGAGGAATAACTTTGACAATGTGGTGTACGGAGAGTCCTGCTTCGATCCTGTGGAACTGTGGTCATGGGCCCACCATGGGTTAAAAGTAGGAAGGGCGGTGACGCCTTGCGCATCATTTAAGCAAGGCATGTCGAGAATAACCGGGTCGGGCTATGTTGACAACATCGCTGGTACCAAGGGCGAGGGACGAAGAGAAGCATTTTCCCGCCGCTGAACGAGGAGGACCAATAGGGAAAGTTCTCGTCCCATCCGCTGTTACTGTAAAGTCATCATCAAGAGAAACAGGGGTCTTACCGACAGAGTGGTACAACGAGGTGTTTACATAAGGTGGAAATATTATCGCTTATATCATATAGATCACAAGAAAGGTTAAGCCAAACAACGGAAAGAAAAATATGGTTATCGATTAAATTGAATAATGGGAAGGAAAATGTGTTTAAACACATATTTTCTGGGTATATCCTCTCAAGGACAAGCAGAGCATGATTTCCATGACAGTGATATAAAGTAGAAAACCATTTAGGTAGGGAGAGAAATTTCCTATTATTACCCATACAATAAGCGCTTGGATAATTGATAAAGAGAATTTAGCATTGTGCTTCAAATGCTCTTATTGAAAATCGGAGTACCACTGACATGCTTTAGATAGCATTGACATGGTCTTCAAGCAAAATCGGATTTTGATACACAAAGGATCCATCAGATAACTCATTAAACAAGGAATTCAATTTCCTCATGGAAAATGATTAACCTTGTTACAAAGGAAACTATAACACTAGGTCCTCTCCGGGTCAGTGTGCTAGGTATGACATCACCTTACCGAGGCATATAGGGACCAATGTTATAACTCTTGAAAATATGGTCCAACCATCATATCTCGATCGAGATTCAGATCTGATTGGTGCCAAGATACCTTAGACTCGGGTTGTCCGAGAAGAAAAGGTGCAAACACAATTGACGAGTAGACATTGTAAGATTTTCAGAAATGAACTATGGAAGTAGTTCAAACAAGAGTTCATCCATTAACCCAAGGAGAGATGAGGAGGTGGTCGATGGATTCAAAGAACATTTCCAAGATTTCCAAAAGATGGGTTTCCACAATTATGTGAACAAGGAGATAACATTAGTCATATCAAATGATATAACGATTTATGCTCGAGGAAAGACATTCACAATTAAACATTGGTTGAAGGGTGCACTCTAAATATGGGCTAGGTTGCATGATCAATGTTAGAATGGTGACTTGACCTAACAAAAGAATTAGAATGAAACTTCGACCATTCACTTCAAAGCAATAGGGTTGCTAGAAGTTTTGAATTCACACATCATAGTTCAATTGTGCGTGATTCCGTTAGAAACAACATGGGTACCAAGAAAGAATGGTGAGGGTGAGAAGTATCATCATACCGAAAGTTTCTAAGAGGTGGAGCACCTCATGACCTTTCTTGACACAAAAGATGGTAATACTCCAAGGTAGAGCATAACATAAGCCTGATAGCAAGGAACTCAAGGTACAACGCAAAATCAGAACAAGTTTTGTGTTGCGGAAATGCAATAATGTTGTCGATGGTAGCCCAAATTATCGAGGGCAAAGGATGGCATTTCTCATAAAATCGACAGATCTCTTGGAAGAGCTCAGTAATGTTGATGATATTTACGTACACATTTGTCGCGAGAGTTCATGAAGATGTAATTTGATCGGCGGCGACATCAAGTTAAAGGAACGATGAAGCTTAAAGGTTATTGGAACCATGGGTATAAACAAACTCAAAATCAGTTTTGTTGTTCAAGGAGAAATGATAAGATGAGGAAGATCGACGTAAGCTTAGCTCAGTCGTCAAGTTGTGCTCCGAGAATAAGGACCGCAGTATAGTTAAAATTAGCTCGATAATGATATAGCCGATCGGCTAGGAATGATTTGAAGGATTAATAAATTTGTAAGCAGTGAAGGGTTCAATATTTGTTGAATCGTTAATGCTAACTCGATTCGGTTTTCGTGTCTTTGAGTTTATAATAACTCGTGAGCCCGTGAAAATTTGAATCGCTGAGAATGTAGTACTTGATGAACTCATAAAAGTTATACAGCTCCATAATAATCTCGAGATACCAGGGGTAATACTGGATGGCAGATCAAAGTAGAGGTTGGATCTGCATTGCTCGGAAGACAAGTGCTTAAACTTGCACGAGAAATGGTATTTAAAGGAGAACATGGTCGCCACCATGATTGCAAAAGGTCGATCCCGTGATATAAGATGATCTTATACCAAGGGAATAATTAATTTTTAAAAGAAGCTTTGATGAGAAGATGTACATCATGTCCATGGGCATGAACACCAAGTTCAAGGTCGACTCCCACTTCTCCAATGCACAACCTTTCATTCACTTCTCCCGTTTAATGAAGTTGTAGTGTTGAAATTTTATCCGCAAAATACCGTAAGAGCAATACTCATGAAAACTTTCGAAGTTCACATATTAAGGAAGGCATAGGTTCAACCCATCGTGGCATCTTAGAATCATATACCGTAATCTTTAGAAGTAATTAACTCAAGCTCAAGGCGAGCATGGTTGAGAAAGCAGAGGATACAATTTACCAAAGGCATTATGTATCGAGGAAAGGCCCACAAGGTTATTGAATATGAAGGGCGTTGTCGATAAAATCCAACAAAGGATCCGTGGTCCACAAGGGATCCGACGTGAGCATCCATATTCAACTAGAGGAAGAAGAATGCAAGGAGATCAGATTATAGAAACAACTCGACTAACTCAATTGTCAAATGCAAAGGAATTATGATTTAAATCAAGGGATCAAGCAATGCTCGATTAGGGATGGATAAGTTGAATAGCCTTAGGGTACAATCAATCTACAATTGATTGGTCGAGAACCAATTCCATGAAAAAGAATGGCAGCTCACCGAAAGGTAATTTATAAGGATCAATGATGATTAGTAGTATTCATAAAAACATATTGAGTCAACAGACTCAAAATGATAATGACAAGGAATGTTAATAAGACTATTAGACTTATGGGATTAACCATAATGCAAGCAAGTTAAGAATTTCAAGAGCCAAAGGCTCAAGAGGATTTTCGGAAGATCTAATAGTATTTTGAAGACTTTTGTGAAACACATGAACAATCGATGAGTGGATACTGATAAGTGCGAGGATTTATTTGAAGGGGTATTCATGTGGCAAGGAACTGCTAGGTAGTGAGGCACAAAGTATTCTCTAACAATAGAGAAAACTTTGGTGTATCTTGTAATAACAAGATCAATGGGGATGATCGTATGAATGGCAAGTGTAAGTAGTTATCCATAAGGATTTATCGGTGGTCTGAATAGCAAAAGTGATGGGCACAAAGTCTTGAGAGAATATCAAAGAGTATCTCCAAATCTTCTCGTGTAGTTTGTGAACATCTCGATCAAGGGCCTCTCCGGGAGAAAGTATTTTCGAGAACCTAAAGTTAGTTTTGTTTTTAGCAAAATCATTTAACCCGAATAGAAGAGAGACCAGAGTCCCAGAGTATAGGACGAGGAATAAAAGATCCTAATACCACGCAATGGCGACGTGGGCCCGTAAGGCACACAGCCATGTTAGTAAAAGTTTTTGTAATGTCTAGACTCGACTTTGGCCAAGGAGTTGGAAGGGGGATTCCTACAGGCAGTCAGCTCTGATACCAACTTGTGACACCCCCGATTCAATTATACACTAATCATGCACTTAAATGTGTATGATCAAGATCAGGGACTCACGGGAAGATATCACAACACAACTCTAAAACATAAATAAGTCATACAAGCATCATAATACAAGCCGTGGCCTCGAGGGCTCGAATACAAGTGCTCGATCATAGACGCAGTCAAGGAAGCAACAATATCTGAGTACATACATAAGTTAAAACAAGTCTACCTTAAGAAGGCTAGCACAACCTGGATACAGATCGAAGAGGCGCAGTGCCTCCCGCTCGACCCTCCTAAATACTCCCGGTCATCGCCATGGGCTGCACGAGTAGTAGGCACCTCCAAGGTAGTAGGAGTTGTCGCCGACTGGCATGGCGTTCGCTCCGGCTCCATCGTCTCGTCGCGCAATCGGTAAAGAAAAGAGGGAAAAGGGGAACAAGGCAACCGTGAGTACTCATCCAAAGTACTGCAGCAAGGAGCTACACTACATATGCATGGGTATATGTGTAAAGGGCCATATCGGTGGACCGAACGCGGTAATGCCAGATAAGAAGAGGGGATAGCTAATCCTGCCAAGACTACGCTTCCGGGCAGCCTCGGCCTGCAAAGATGTAGAAGAGAGTAGATTGAAGTCCTCCAACTAGCATCGATAGCATAATCCCACCCGACGATCCCTCCTCATAGCCTCTGTTAGAGAGCGATCACCAAGTTATATCCGCACTTGGAAGGGTGTGTTTTATTAAGTATCCGGTTCTAGTTGTCATAAGGTCAAGGTACAACCCAAGTCGCCTCATATCAAGATCTTGGCCATTCAATAGATTAATCATTGCAGGGTGCACCACATTACCCGACACGCCGATCCCATTTGGCCGACACACTTTTCTGTCATGCCCGGCCGAAGATCAACACGCCGCAGCCCCACCTATGCACAATGTAGAGGTCGCGACGCGGTCTCAAACCTAAGCGACATGGGGTCTAGGCCCATCGCTTCTTAGCACACCGCACGCTATAACGCGGGCTGGAAGCGTAACTAGCCCCCTTAATACAATAGCAGTGCTTACTGCCCAATCCGCGCCAAGGCCGCCGCCGCCGACGCCACGAAGCGCTTCTGCTAATACCATGACGCTGGTTGCCCATATCTTGTCCTCACGTGGCGTTAGAAAAGTATAAGGTCAATGACCCAACTCGCATCAAATACCAAGATCTCGCAAGCTTGTTAAGTATCCGCGAATGCCGAACAGGTCCATGCCCACTCCCCCGTCCGGTGGCTCAACCAACCCTGCCGCTCCGCCTCAAAGTAATAATGGGGGCGTCGGAACCTGTGCCCACCTCTATCGGATGGAGCCAACCTGCCCTTTCAAATTTCATCTCCTAACAAGATTCAACGTAATGTAATAGTGTAAGGTATAGAGATATGCCCGTGATCACCTCCTCAAGTGATCACAGCCAAAGAGTATAGCATGGCGCATTTTGACAAGAGTGTAGGGCCACCGATGGAACACTAGCATCCTATACTACAAAGAGGATAAAGGTGTAAAGGTAATAACAGAGTAGCAAGGACAGGCTATAGCAAGATAGGATTAACTGAAGCAGTAATATGCTACACTACTCTAATGCAAGCAGATAGAGAAGAATAGGCGATATCTCGTGATCGAGGGGGGGCTGATTGCTTGCTCGGGCAAGAAGGAGGGTCGTCAACTCCATAGTCGCATCGATCAGCAAAAGGCCGGTCTCTTGCTCTTCAGCGAAAGAAGAGGGGAAGAAACAATGAATACAATGCAAACATATGCATGACGATGCATGACAAAGCAAAGCGTGATGTCGGGCGTGTCTCTAACGCAGCAGATGAGGTGATACCGGTGAAGGGGGAAACATCCCGGAAAGTATCACCTGTTTCGCAGAGGAGCAGAGGGGGAAAGTTGCAGTTTGATATGTTAGGTGTGTGGCGATTTAACGTAAGCACGATCCGGATTCGCTTCGCTGCTCGAGCAACTTTCATGTACAAAGTTTTTCCATCCGAACTGGTTTATTTAATATTAATTTTAAAAGATTTAATCAATTTTATAGAATTAAAAGATTATGTTAATTCGAATTGTATTTATGACGCCAAGATGACATCAGCAGTCAACTCTCGTTGTTGATCGTCAAGCCGACACGTGGGTCCCACCGGGTCATAGACTCAAAGTTAACTAAACCGTTAATTAGACTAACCAAGTGATTAGGCTAATTTATATTAGTTAGATTAGTTAAACATGATTAATTAACTTAATTAACTCATTAATTAATTAATTAATTGATTAATTTATCCTAACATTTTTATTATTTTTATTTCTCTTTTTTTACTAAAACGTTCTGTGGGCCGGGCCCTGCTTGGCAAAGGGCCAGAGGCCTTAGCGGGCGATGGCGTAAGGCAGGGCGCTACCGAGTGGGAGAAGAAGGGCGTGGCCTGTGGGCGCACCTGATCGGGCGAGCCCAGCGCCGGGATCGGGCGAGGCTATCGGCGTGGTCGCCGGCTGGCCCACGGCGCCACTGGCCCTGCCAGGCGCCGAGATGTGGGAACCGGGCAGAGGTGGCGGTCGAGGCGGGCGCAGATGGTCACGACGTACGCGGGTGGCTGCGAACTGCGGTGCAGAGGATGCGGAATGGCCGAGCAAGCGATGTAGAGGGAAGGCGAGTACGTGGTACATGGGAGTAGCGATGTGAGCGGGTTACTGCGGTGGAACTGGCGCGGGCACGCGCTGCTGGTCGCGGTGGTCGGGCGCACGACGCTGGCGCTGCCAGCGCAAGACCGCGTAGGGGCACGCTCAACGGTGAGCAGCGACGGAGAGACACTATGAGAGGGTAGAGGAGAAAGTGAGGGTGGTGGCTCACCGGGCCCTCGCAGGGCGTAGAGTGAGCTCTGGGAGGGCTCGACGGCGGCATGCTCCGGCAATGGGGACGGCGCATGGTCTTCGGGCGACGGCGCTGGATGGATGGTGTGATGGTCACGAGGGCGACATGGTGGTCAGTGGGGGTGACGGGACGACGTTCGGGCGAGGAGAGGGCCGAGGAGGCGAGGAGGAGGACGGTGAGGCGGCGACGAGGTCCGCAACAAGGTGCGTGGCAGGGCCCGGGCGACGGGATTTGGCATCGAAGGTTGGCTGGTTTGTTCCCTCCCGATCCAATCGTGAGAGAGATGGGGGAGGAGATATTTCGGGAGGAGCTCGGCTAACTAAAGGGGGGAAGGGGGGCGACGGCCCTCAGGGTTCCACCGAGGGGTAGGTGTAGGTGGGCTGGGCCTGACTGGGCCGGCAGAGGTGGTACACTGGGCCTGCTGGGCTCGGGGGTGTCTCTTTTATTCTTTTTGTTTTTCTTTTAATTTTAGTTTCTTTCTATTTATTCAATCTTTCAAATTGTTTTAGTTTTGTAAAACATATAGTTAGCACCTAAATTAGTAATAGTAGTTATATCACCGCCACAATTATTTTTGTAGTTATAAAAGTGGTTTCAAACAATTTAATCATTTAAGAGACGCTTAAATAATTGTTTCAACTATCGTTTTACTTATCTTAAGAGCATTTAATTATTTTATAAAGGTGTGGTTTCTTCACCATAATTAACTTTGGATTATTTGGCACAACTTGAACATTTCAGTTTTAATATTTGAAAATCCTTACCATTTGACTTGTTTTTGACTTTTGATCTCGAACGGGATTGAATCATCGTGAGTTTTAATACAAGAATCATGTGACGTGGTCATCTTAACTAATAATTGTTGTAGCTTGATTACCCCGCCATACATTGGCACATACAAATTTACTTTGGAACGGCAGGTAGATACCGCATATAGGAAGGTATGGTGGACTCTTATGGAATAAATTTGGGGTTTATGGATTGATGCACAAAGATATTCCGCTTAGTACAAGTGAAGGCTAGCAAAAGACCTGGAAGCTAACTCAACTAGAGAGCTTACAATACCAAGAACATGCATTAAAATTAATAAACATTGAATACAAGCATGAGTAGGATATAATCCACCATGAACATAAATATTGGAAGGCTATGTTGATTTGTTTCAACTACATGCATGAACATGTGCCAAGTCAAGTCACTTAAATCATTCAAAGGAGGATACCACCCCATCATACCATATCACAACCATTTTAATAGCATGTTGGCACGCTAGGTTAATCATTATAACTCATAGCTAATCAAGCATGGCATGAGGAACTATGATCTCTAATTGTCATTGCAAACATGTTTATTCATAATAAGCTGAATCAAGAATCGATGAACTCATCATATTTACAAAACAAGAGAGGTCGAGTACATACCAGCTTTTCCCATCTCGCCACCCATCATATATGTCATCATAATTGTTTTCACTTGCACGCATTAACGGTGTGAATAATAATAAGAGGTGCGGCATTGGACTAAGCCGGAATCAAAGCATTCAATAAACAGGAGAAGACTAGGCAATATGGGCTCTTGGTTAAATCAACAATGATGCATATAAGAGACACTTCAACAATTTAATCATGGTCTTCTCTAATGAATTTCCAAAGAAAAGAAAAGAAATAAAAACTATTTACACGGGAAAGCTCCCAACAAGCAAAAAGAAGAACGGGAAATATTTTTGGGTTTTTTTAGTTATTACTACTAAGGAGGAAAAATAAACTACTACTAATTTTTGGTTTTTCTAGGTTTAATCAGATACACGTGAAGAAAGGTGAAAAGAAAATAAACTAGCATGGATATTACAATGAAAGAGTATGAGCACCGACATCTAGCAATGAGTGTGTGGAACATAAATGTAATGTCAGTGAGAAATACGTGATTCCCCCAAGCTTAGGCTTTGGCCTGTTGGTCTATTGCCGTGATAGCTCATGCTGACACCGTGAGGTGTAGTCAGGGGTCATACCGTGATTTAATAATAGTTGCGATCATAATGTGATGAAGAGGACTCGACCGCCACTCGTCGGCAACCGCCTGGATCCCAAGAATAAACAGACTGCTCGTGGAGGCTCATCTTGTGGTTCCGGGTTCGGGTGGTGCAGGATTCCGATAGGCTTGAACGACCGCCATGGAACGATGTGAGGACCTGCGCACCAGTTAAACAAAGAGGAGCAGCAAAAGTAATAGTCTCAGGATGATGTTTATCAAAGTACAATTTATATTTAAGCTCCCTTCGCCTCTTAACAAGAAAGTCATGTGCTAGCATACCTATAATCTAAATAAGCACGGGCAACGATGTTTCTTCTTTCTCCAAATGCCTAATAGGTATATCAAAATATTCAGCTTGAGCGTGAAGCATCAATGCCTTCAAAGATGGGGCCCTTTAGTACTGGCTCGACTTAACCGCCTAGCAACAATTCCCACCCATACTAACAGAAAGTTATTGCGGTATAAACCATGGAACAAAATGATAATATCAGAACACTAAGGTTTCCACAGCTCCCTGCCACCAATCAAGCAAACGACTAGCAAATAAGGCAAAGAAGCGAAACAGAAAATGTATGCTAGTATTCTTGCATCGTAAACCTTCCTGGTTTCTCCCACAGTGATAGTGTTAATAAAAGCTTCTACTTATGTCGGGAAGTTGATCGTGACCCACTTAACACCTATGGGACCATGCGGACCCAGTCCCTTTGGTTCTTGGCGGGCGGAGATTGCACGTAAGAGCGATCGAGGCGATGCACACGAAGCAGCTTACTCCAGCTTTGGAGCTCTCCTGAGAGATAATACTCCTACCGCTGCTTGTCCGATTATATTGTGTTCTTGCTAGGGAGCACATGAGAGCCACAAAACCTAGCTTTGAGTGTGTAGTCTCGAATGAGTCGAACCACCAACCCCCTTCTACGCTATGCATGGGCCTCTTTTATAGGCTCAAGGGGTCACCATGTGGCAACGTAAACAAGGGCAAAAGGGAAAAATGAGTGGCGTTGGTACAACTACTTTGTACAAAGGTATTCTACCCAACTCGCGGCAAGGGGAAAAAGCATTAAATGCCCGCCCATGTCACCTAAACAAGGTGAAGGGATCTGTGTGGGCGCCACCGCCGCCATTTATGGCACTTCTGTCATTGCCATCGCCATCACTTCGCCGGGTGTACAAATTTCTTTGAAACGAGATCACCCGAATGGCCCCATGGCTATATCGCTGGTAGATGAGCCGAGCGAGATGAAGAGAGGTTGCTCGCCGCGCTGAATCCTTGTCGCCGGAGCTTGTCGCCACCAGCCTTCCCGGCAAGCTCCTCTTGCCGGGTCTTGTCTTCGCGGGCCTTGAGGGTTCTTCCCGCAAGCTCCTCTTGCCGGGCCTTGTTTCGCGGCTTAAATATTTGTTCTTGAATGGTTCCAAAGGAACCACGGAGGACCTTGGCGGTCACTCAGGCAAGCTCGGCTGCTGGTGTCATGACGCTTGCGCAGGCACGAAGTTCGGGACATTAGGGTACCCATACTCTAGCACAATCGACAGAGCCCCGGCTCGGGCACACGGTGCCGAAAGCTGGGGCTTTCCAAAGCTAAGTCACGGGCACGCCGCGACCCAGATTACGCCATTTGCTCGACTCCACCACGCCTCCCACGAACAGCACGCCACGAACGTGGCGGGAGAGATCGGGGCTTTTAATTGAAAAGCGAACGCTGGCCTCTCCCTCCTTATTAACAGGGAAACAGGGCAGGTCGCCACTCGCCATTGCTGTCCCATCTCGAAAACCACCGCCGCCTCCCTTCTTCTCTAGTCCTGAGAGCAACGCCCGCTTCCCCATCGCCACTGCCATCAACGCCGGCTGCCCTCCAGCTCCGCCATGGTCTGGAAGCCAACAAGGGAAGGGCGGAAGTCGCCTAGGCGCAGCGGCTCACGGCCAAAGCGAGAGCTGCCTTCTTCCTCTCAAACCGACGCAAAGGAGCTGAGTGAGGGCTACTACCTCTTCTCTGGGTCGACGGAGACGCTAAGATCCGCTGCACGTAAGGTACTTCTCCGCCGCCAAGATCGTAGCCAGCCTGAAAGCGGTATCCTTCTTCGCTTTCTATTGCGGCTCGCCTCACTTTTCCTCGAAGTTCTTCTCACATGTCATGAACACCTACGGTTTCGCCTCTGATTTCACCCCCAACGCTGTCCTCGACCATGGCGGCTGTGACACCTTCGGCGAGAACTTTGTCGGAGTCCACCCAAACGTAGCCATTTTCCGCCACTTCTTCATGCCCTGCTGCCGAGAGAGGAGAGCCACTTGTCGGAGGGATTGCTTGGATCTGTGTGATCGGCAAGAGAGAATCTTATCTCGGAAGGAGAGCTCCGCAGCAAGTGGGAGGAGTGGAGAGTCGATTGGTGTTGGATCGTAGAGGAGAACCCGCAGCTTTTCATCGCCCAGCCGCCAAACTCCCATAGTGCGCGCAACCATTGGAGCAACTTGGCGCCGGAGGATGCTAGGTTGAAGATAGCTGTGACTCGGATCTTGCCTCGCAGTGCTTGCCGGACCACCGTAGGCGCTAGCTTGATGCAGATTTCTTCGCCACAGACGCTTTCCCTTGCAGGAGAGGAGGAGACTGCTTGGGAGTTCCAAAACCCCATGGATATCATGAGGTTGCGCCCGGCCTCAACTAGAATTCTACCGTCTTTGAGTTGGACGCAATGCTTCGGAGTTGTTCAAGCATCGCACCGATCACCCCGAGTGGTTCATGTTGCCAAGGGAGTCGCTCCATTGTGCAACATTTCTTCGCCGACCGTGATCGCGCCATGATGCCCCTTGTGCGATTCGCATGGGATCGCTCCAACTCTGCAAGGGCTCATGGACGACGCCGTGCGGCAGCTCTTCGACAGCTTGGTAGAAGTGCCGATCCGCGCCGACGAAAGCGTAAGTGGCTCACCGCATGACACCACCGACGCCGAGATGCAGCAGACGCCACTGGGGAGGAGGAGGCAGCAGCAGCTGCCACCGCGCAGTTCGGGTTCACTGTGGAGGAGGCAGAGAGAGCCGAGGCGGCAAGCCTTGCTCGACGAGAGGAGCTTGCCGGGCGAGGAGGAGCAGGCCGAGCCCGGTTGAGCCTGAGCGAAACCGCTGAGGGCGCCTCCACACCTTCAGTAGCTTGCCGCGAAGCGAGCCTAGCAGCTCTACCAAGAAGGCGCTCAAGGCCGGG
The DNA here is from genome assembly GCA_021605205.1 of Aegilops longissima. NCBI lineage: Eukaryota > Viridiplantae > Streptophyta > Magnoliopsida > Poales > Poaceae > Aegilops > Aegilops longissima. The sequence continues at coordinate 15,275 of JAHIAM010004964.1, read as the reverse complement.
AAGTGACGGGCGGTAGACGGGCTAACAGCCAGCGCTGCGACGACGCCCATCAGCGTAAAGCATCAAGCAAGGAGCGCCTCTCACACGGCTGCAACAATCGAGGTGGGATCCTCGTGCCACCGCCGCCACTCTCCGCCAAGCGGGTCAAGGAGCCTACCTCCGCTTTCGCACCGGAGGCGTAGCTGAATTTGATCTCTTCGCCATCCCGACGAGGAAGAAGAAGAAGAGTAAGTCTCTATGCTGTGCTTGTATTTCTTCAATTTGGTGGCCTTGTCTTTGTATTCCATTTGTTTCACTCAATCTCTTCCTTTTTCAGACGCTGGTCCACAGAGCGCTGAAGAGAGCCAAGACTGTGGTTGTCATCAAGACGCATCTCTGCGGCTATTGGAGGCGCTGGCTCGAGACCCCCTTGCCGGACCCGCAACTCTTTCTCAGCAGCCCCAAAGACACCCTCAGCTGTGAAGTATTTGGTTTATTATTTACGTTGGTGTGCATGGGTGCTTCTTCTTTGCCGATATCCGACTCGCTGATTTGTGTAGGCAGCAGCAGCCTCATCAGAGGGCCCCAAGTCGCCTCCAAATACCGATCGCTTCAACTACTCACGGCGCAAGGGAGAATTTTTAGGGAACGCCTCCGCAAGGGATGCGTTCCGATAAGGGAAGCCTCCGACAAGCAGGGCGCCACATTCTCCGTGGTTGAGACTGCGCTACGCACTTCTATCGCAGTAATCCTTTAGATCTAACATTTTGGGCTCTTTTTTTTCTTCGCTTTTCTTTTCAACATTTGCTTGATCGTTTTTTCTTTTTTCTCGATCGCCGATCCATCTCGCCGCAGAGCCGTTGAGACCGAAGTTTGCCGGCCGGAGAGGACGCGCCGGCAACACCGACGACGCCGCCACCATGGAGGAAGAGATCGGCGCCGATGGGTCCGCCGGGCGAAGAGGCCGCTAGGCTGCCGCCGCAAAGGCCGGTCGTAGGGTTCGGGCGACGATCGACGACCGAGGTCAGCAGGGAGCGCCAGCGCACAGCACCGACCGCCGATCCTCCGCCACTCGACAGCCACCAGTTCAAGAGCCCTAGCTCCGGCGCTCTATCTCAAGGGCGGCGAAGGCGTTTTCCTCAAGCTCCCCGGGCGCCGAGCTCCAGGCGCCGGTCAAGGGGAGACTCTTGACGAAGAGCTGCTTGCTCACTGGTCTGTCGCTGTTGACGCGCCAAGCAAAGCAGTAGCCAGGCGAAGTCTGAGGAGGAGCAGTCAAGAAGCCGTTGTCGCTTACCGCGCCTCTGGCAAGCTAAGCAAGGCATCCCGGAAGCACTTGTCGCGAGGGCGGAGCGACATGGAGAAGCGCCAGAAGAGCTCGTGCGCCAACCAAGAAGCTCTCCGACGCAAGGTAAGAGCGGGGCGACTACCGAGAGCGCATAGCCTTCATCCTTGAGAAGGCTGAGGTCGAGGAGCAGCAACGCTTGCCGCTAGAAACTATCTCACAGAAGAAGGCGAAGCCAAGCATGGAAGATCAACCTGGACAGCTATGAGGAAGAGCTTGCGCCGCCACATAGCAATCACTTGGCGGAGCTCTCAAGGAAGCAAAGGATGCCGCCGTAGCCGCCGAGGCCGCCAAGAAGGAGTTGGAGACAAGTGTGACACAGCTGGAGGCCAGCCTGCGTAAGAGCGGCGAAGAGCTTGCCGCTACTGAAGCACGAAGCTGCCGAGAAGGACGCCTACACTTGGCGAAGTTGCAGGCTGCCTCGCCGAGAGGATCAAAGAGCTCGATGCTGCCAAGGACTCCAAAGCGTATCTTGAGCTGAAGCTGACCACCCCGATGGAGACTCGGATGGCGCCAAGGAGCGGGAGGTGGGCCTGCTGGAGAAGATCAAGGCCAACGAGGAGCTGCGGACGGTGCCACGATCGCCCGTAACACCTTCAGAGAGAATGTGATGCAATCGGACGGAGGGTCTTGTGGATACCGCCGCCGCCATCGACAAGGAGCTGATGGAGCCGGGATGGTGGATCTGGTACTTCACCGACGAGCGCCCAACCCAGCGGGCCAAGCTCAGCCTGCCTCAAGGGCGTAGGACGTTCTCCTCCGAGACTCCGGAAGAGATCCCGGCAATGGCCGAGGAATCGCGCCAGACCGCGCAGAGCCTCCGAAGGTGTCGATGAAGGTGGCCTTCCAATCTGTGCCTCAACCTCAACGGGCGCCTTCTCAAATCCTTGCCGCCGATGTCGATGTGGAGGCGCCAAAGCCCTTGTCGCACCCATTGTGGACAAGGTGGGCAAGATCAAGCTGGTTGATGGCGCACCGCGAGACTAGGCCGCCAATTTATCTTTCCCTTGTCGCTGCTGATCATGTTTAGGATAACAATTTATTAGATCTCATGCATAAGTTATTTTGTAATATACTCTATCTTAGGCAACGATTGCAATGTTATTTCCTTTACTCGATTCCTTCCTTTGTATGTATGTGCCCCACGCCTTAGTGGAACTTGTCGCTGGCACCTTTTGCCACGAAGGCCGAGTGCGGAACGTCACAGCCTCGCCGGGCGGTGCCGCTCCCGATAAGCAACCTTGTCGAACTAGTTGCAGCTCACTTGTTGTTGAGCAGACTCAAACAAAGTAAGGGTGCAAACTAGCTACGAGTTGGTTCCTTCGCCGCATGTGTTTTCCATACAAAGTACTATCGCTCGAGGAAGATAACTTAAAAATTTAAAACTGATTGCTCAAACTTTGGCAACTTAGCTTTTCTGTTGCTTGCTTCCAGCAAGGCGACATTCTCGAGCGACGCTTGCAGGTCCACACCATTATCTTCTCCTTCCCCCGCTAACTTGTGGGTGGATGAACCTTCCTTTCTTTGAGAAAGAGAAAGAAGAGAAAATAGTTATGGAGCCTTGTGGCTCGTTATTGCTTACCGGTGTGGATGCCGCACAAATGTTAGATAACACATGCAAAAGGGATTATGAAAGCATGTAATTGACAAGTTGTGCGCAACACATGAGCTTTATCGATGCACGGGTCTGCTTACCGCTTTGTACAAAGGATTACATGCAACATCGGCAAGACTTGTTTAAGGTGGTTGCCGAACAGGTTCCGCAACCGCGCCTCTATGGGTAAAACTTACGAGATGCTCAATGTTCCAGGAGTTGCTCACCGAATGCCATCTTCGTCTCAAGGTGGACAGCCCTGTGCCTAGTGACTCGCTTCACCCGATAAGGGCCTTCCCACTTTCAAGGCCAACTTGTTGGAATTTTGGCGGATTGAACGCTACCAAGAACAAGGTCGCTTTCCTCAAACTTCGCACTAACTTTATGGCTATGGTAGCGGTGCAAAGCTTTCGGTAACGAGCAGCTCAGACAAAGAATCAAGACGGTCTTCCTCAAGGAGCAGCTACATCTTGTCGCAAGCTGCTCTTGCTCAAGCTCATCATAAGCGAGTACTGAGGTGACCCATATACGAGTTCCGTGGGGAGAACCGCCCGCTTCCATAGACTAGAGCGAAGGTGTCTCGCCTGGCTCGATTTACGTCATTCCGACGACCAAAGAACCACCGCAGCTCCTCAATCCAGCTTCTTCCACACTTGTGCACCTCGTCGAAAGTTCTCGTCTTGAGTCCTCGCAGACTTCAGCTTGCCCTTCTCTCTTGACCGCTGCTTCTGATGAGCAATGTATAAAGGCACCTTGGCGCCAAGATCTTGGACGATTGCATGAAGGTGCGATCAGGAATTGTGTGTCGTTGTCGGTGATGATCCTTAAGAATCCCAAAACGGCAAACAATTGACCAAGAACTTGAGGCCGCCGATCGGTTGTCACCTTCCTCACTTCTTCCACTTCCGCCACTTTGTGAACTTGTCGATTGCGACGCATAAGTATTCAAAGCCCCGACGTACCGGGAAAGGGGCCGAGGATGTCGAGCCCCTGCATCAAAATGGCCGTGATAAAGGGATCGCCCGAGAGCTTGATCTCGGCGGTGTATCTGCTGAATGGAACTCGCACGCTTCACACTTGGTTACTTGTGCAGCAGCATCCCGAGGGTCAGTCGCCGAAGAAACCTTGCCGGAAAGCTTTGCCGTAAGAGTTTTGCGCCAATGTGGTGACCACATATGCCTCCATGTATCTCCTCGCCAACAGCTTGGCCCATCTTCCCGGTGAATACACTTCAATTTCACACCGTTGAGTCTTCTTCCGCATGTCAGTGTTGTCGGCAAACCGACATACATACTTGATCGCCGTGCTACTTCTCCGCTTCTTGCTCTTCGGAAGTTCTCCTGTCTCAAGGAAATGGACAATCACAGCCTATGTCGGAGCTTGCGTTCGGCAACAACAAGTACTAAAGGCACATCGTCGCGCCGGGAACATCCGCTTTACGGCAAGAACCTGCGACTCACCGGAGGTTGATGTTCCCGGCAAGCTTGCCGGAGCAAAACTTGTCGGGAGCGCCCGCTTCAACGGGCTAAACCCTAGGGTTTGTCGAGCGCATCGCTTCCTCAAAGACTCTTGGTGTTGATCTTGGGACCTTCGGGCGGGCGGTTTCGTAGCTCACTGGAAAATAGTCGCCAGAAATCAACTTCCTCTTCTTGTTCTTTCATCCAATTGATGGCATTACAGCTTGGTTGAGTCACTTGAGCACAAAAAATTCTGGTTCCATGTGTAACTTGAGGCGGCGACTTTGACAAAGCCATCGCTGAATGTCATTCTCGAGCTCTTTGAACATGTTCCATTTGCAGTGCCTTCAAAGTGTTCTTCTAGCTTTCTCACTTCATCGACGAGGCTTCCCATCAACAACGGACTCGATAATCTTTTGTTCACTTTGTGGACGACAAGCCATGCGAGTCACCCCGATAATGAGCTTCTCGATCCCAAGGTCCATCACATTCCGAGTCCGCAAAAGGCCTTCATACCGCAGATTGTTTATTGCTTGCTCCTTGGGAAAGTGCATTTGAACTATGTACTTGAGGTGTTCTCCAGTGCGATAAGCAAGACGCCGCACCGCGCCTTTGCAGCGAGAAGGCACCGCCAAAGTACATCAGCCACTCTTTTACTTGCCTCCTTGACGGGATACTCGCCTCCTGGAATTTCTTCATCTTGTGTTACGCCCATTCTGCTATAAATTCTGCCAATGCTCGCTTTGGATAGTTGAAGTGCTTTCAAACTTGAGGCCAAAGCTTGACAGGCTCCAAAGGCCCACTGACAATCCTGCTCTGTTTTCGGATTTTGCAAGATCCTCTTCAAATGAAAGCGAAAGTGACAACCGTGATCTCATGTGCTTGGAAGTAATGGCGCAGCTTTCTCGAGGCTATGAGGAGGCCGGTGAAGTACTTCAGCACACCGTAGTACTCGACCTAGCCCTCGTAGAAGGGAACTGACAAAGTACACTGGGCGCTGCACCATCCTTTTTCTCAATCTTCTCGCTTGTCTCTGCTCGATCCGCTCTTTGTCGGGACCGTAGCTTGTCGGTGAAGCCCTCGCTTGTCGCTGGATGCATCCGCCTTGGTTGTCGCTCATCATCTGCCTCCTCTCCGCTACTAACGCAAAGACTAACCACTTGATTGATTGCCGCTATATAGCAAAGCAACTTTTCTTGTGGCCTAGGTGCGACAAGTATTGGAGTAGAGGATGTACCTCTTTAAGTCTCTGCAAATGCAGCCTCCGCTGAGAGTCCATTTCATTGACCCGCCTTTTTCAAAATCTTGAAAATGGCGCATGCGCCAAACAGACTCCAGAGATAAACCTCGCCGAGAGCAGCCACGCAACCGCAAGTCTTCGTGACATCCTTGACGCGCTTTGGTGCTTCAATCTGCTCAATGGCCTTGATCTTGTCGATTGGATTCAATTCCCCACGAGACATTTAAGAACCCGAGAAGCTTGCCGGAAGGAACTCCAAACACGCACTTCTGGGTTGAGCTTGAGGTTGATCTTGCGCAGATTTGCAAAGGTCTCATCTAAATCTTGGACCAGAGTTGTTCGCCTTTGCTTTTGACCACTATGTCATCCATGTAGGCTTTTACATTTCGCAGCATTTGGGGCTCAAAAGCGCCATGGACTACTCTTGCAACGTTGAACCAGCATTCTTTACCCCAAAAGGCATCCGTATAAAAACAGAGGTGCCACATGGGGTGATGAATGCGTTTTCTTCATCCTCTCTCGCCATGAAGATCTCGATGATATCCTCGAATATGCATCAAGAAATGAAAGCAAATCACATCCAGCCGTGGAGTCCACAATTTGTCGATGCGCGCAAGGAAATGGGTCTTTGGGACAAGCTTTATTAACATCCGTGTGAAGTCAATACAAAGTCTCCATTTCCCATTTGCCTTGGCTAACAACTACAGATTGGCCAACCACGAGGATGGAGCACCTCCCACAAGGCCCTGCTGCTTCCAACTTCTTGATCTCTTCGCAATGAATTCTTGGCGCCCAACGCTCGCTTCCTAACTTCGCTTGACGGCCGCTGATGAGGACAGACAGCTAAGTGGTGCTCAATTATTCCGAACACTGGGATGTCGATGGTTGCCATGCAAACACATCGACATTCGCCTCGCAGAGCAACGAGCGCTTCCTATTTAGGGTTGAGAGTGGCACCGATGGTGAAGGTACCACCAGTGCCGCCCCTCTTTGGCGGCACTTTGTCTTCGTGGAGCTGCTATCGCTTTCTTGCAATTTGCCGGTGGAGCTCGATGGTGCTGGCCCTCGACGGTAGCGCAGCACCAAGAGGTGCGCTTGCCGAGGGGCATCGAGCTCTTGCCGAACAAAGTGGTCTTCTTCTTCCCCGGAGCTTCAGCCGCAAGTGATTTGCTATCCGTCGCAGCTGGCTGCCTCCCTGAATCTTGTCGGCGCAGATAAGAGCATCTTTCTTGTCGCCATGAACAGAAATGACACTTATCGGCCCGCATCTTGAGCAAGTTGTATGCATAATGAGAGGCTGCCATGAACTTGGCGCAAGGTCGGACGCAAGTATCCCATTGTAAGGCAATGGAAATCAGCAACGCCGAACGTGACCTCTCGGCCCCGAAGTTTAGCTCACGCTAAATGTTACCGTAACGTGATCTTCCCTTCGGGCTTGCTCCTTCCGGATTGATTCCTTGAACGCTGCCTCTTCGAGCTCACCGTCAGGATTTGAAGCTTCAAGCACCGCGAGGAGATCAGGTTTGCCGCCCCGCCGCCAACCAGATCTTGGTGACCTTGAGGTTGTGGATAGTTGGTGAGACCAATATCGGCAAGCACCCGACCTGCAGTTAGGCGCGTATCGTGGTGGTCCTTAATATCAAAGATGATAGGCGGCCGACCACTTCAGAGGTTCTACGTGACTTACACGGATGGTTCCGGTCAGATTAACCTCCCGCATCCATTGCTTGAGTTGGCGGTGTGAGGTATGCAGAGAAGCACCGCCACAACGAGAGGACCTCTCGTAGCTATCCAAACTCCTGCTCATCGGTCTCGGCTATCTTCCATATCTTCATCGCCGCCGCCGTTTTCATCCTTGTCGCGCCGCTGGGAGGTCTGCTCTTGCTTGCCGCTTGGCCTTGCCGTATGCCCTCCCCGCCGGGTCGCTTAACTCCCCAGACCTTCATGGCCTTCTCCTTGTCGCGCTACCGCCGCATTTCAGCCTTCGTTGTTCAACAAGCTGCTCGACCTTCTTGCAGCTCGAGGTCATGGCCTTGGTGCGTGGATCTTGGCAAGATTGCTTGTTGAGCTGTCTCGCTTGTTTGCCGCTCAGCCATGTACTTGGCGGTCGGGTGTCAGCGCAATATCCTTGCCGGAGCCACTAACCTGGTTTTTTTTGGCGGCACCACCGCCGGGTTTAATCACTCACAACCAGCACTTCTTTGCCCCTTCTTCTTCTCGTTGTTCCGCCACCGGCCTTTTCGCTCGGGCGGTTTCTCACTATCGATCCTCGCTTCTCGCATTCTCTCTCTCGAGTCTTCTTCTTCCTCAAGACATGCACACTTGTCGGCCAAAGCATACAACTCACCGACGCCCTGACTTTGCACATCGCCATCTCCTCCCTCATCTCGCGGTTCCGCGACGCTCGATGAAACGCGCTGATCACCAAGCAGTGGTGGACATCCGGGATGTTGTAGTGCACACGGTCAATCTCTCCGGATGAACTTGCGCAGGACTCTCCTTCCTTCCGGCGAAGCGATGAAGGTCGCCTTGGCTATGAGGCTTGTGGTCTCCGTGAAGGCGCCGACAAACCGATGGCATAGATCCGCCAAGAAGATATGGAGTGTTCGCAAGTGCATGAGCCAAGAACCGACATTTGGCTTGAGTACCGCCGGAAGTAGTTGGCGAGGATCTTGTCGCCTTGTCCTCTCGCAGCTTGCACCGCCGATGGTGTAGATGTTGGAGGAACTCCGACGGATGCGCCCTGCCATCATACTTCTCCGCACGCCTCGATTGAAATTTTTCTGTCGGGCCATCGACTCCGCCATGCTCACGAGTGAACGCAGGCAACCTTCATCACGGCATTTAAGTCACCGTTCTTCGGCGCATGCACGCCGATGTAGGGCCCATCGCTGGATCGGATTGGCGCCGCTTTCTTCGCACTGGCGCGAAGTTCGAAGGCTTTCTGGTTGCCGTTTGAAGAACTTGGCGCTGATCACGGCGAAGCCTGTGGATCCGGCGAAGCGGTGGAGCCGCCGAGGTGGATCCGGCGAGTCGGCGATCTTGGCCTTCGATGAAGAGTGCATGGTGGTTGCACCCCATAGGTTTCGCCGCCACAGTGCTCGCGTTTTGTCGCCCGCCGCAAGGATGCGCTTGGTTGCCGCGAGTATCGCGCTGGCAAAGCCGGCGAGACTGATGGTGGCCTCCATTCGCCGAATTTTGTCCGCCATTGAGGGTAATCCAGAGCGCTTGAGCTCGCGCTTAAAGCTTCGCTGAGTGGTGGTGGCAATGGTGAACGGCGAAAAGCGGATATGCCTGACTTCTAAATATGTTAGAAGGAGCAGTATCCCGCTCCAGGCGATCGTGCCCTACTCGCAGACCAAATTTGCTGCCGCGCGAAGCTGTTCTGAGCGCCCCGGATCCACCAAAGGCTCGATCTTGGCCCAACGAACGCATGGCGCCGCGAGCACCAAGACGCCGGGCCTCGGCTTCTCGCGATGGATCGCATACGTACGCGGACGCCGAGGTTTGCGCCGCTTCTTTGTCCTTGGACTTAGAATGCACACGGGCTCCCTCGTCAACGCCCGCTTCCCCGCTGGCGCTCTTCCCCACCACTCGCCGGCCCGGGTGGTGGGTTTGACGCGACGGCTTTGCTGCCGCCAAGCCTTCTTCTTCGGCAGGCATGTTGATGAAGATGATGAAGATGTTGTCGTGAATGAACGCCGGATCAGGTTCACATAGTTTCGACGCTTTACCGGCGCGCCAAAGATGTCGGGAAGTCGATCGTGACTCCATTTAACACCTATGGGACCGCGGACCGAGTCCCTTTTGGTTCGGGTGGGGCGGAGATTGCACGAAGAGCAGATCGAGGCGATGCACACGAATGCAGTTTACTCCAGCTCGAGCTCTCCGAGAAATAATACTCCTACCGCTGCTTGTCTCGATTATATTGTGTTCTTGCTAGGGAGCACAAATGCTACGTAACCTAGCTTGAGTGTGTAGTCTCGAATGAGTCGAACCAAGTCGAACCCCTTCTACGCTATGCATGGGCCTCCTTTTATAGGCTCAAGGGTCACCACAGTGGCAACGTAAACAAGGGCAAAGTGGGAAAAATGAGTTGCGGGTTGGTATAGCTACTTTGTAAAAGCTGTATTCTACCTAACTCGACGGCAAGGGACAAAAGCATTAAATGCCCGCCCATGTCTCCTAAATAGCGCGTAAAGGGATCGTTGGGGCGCCACCGCCGCCACGGTAGCACTCCGGTCAGCGCTCATCACTGTCACCGGCTGCATTGTAGTCTCTGACACGCACGCTCGAATGGCCCTGCATGGCGACACGCTGGTAGATGAGCTGGAGCGAGATGAAGAGAGGTTGCTCGCCGCGGCAAGCACCTTGCCACGGCTGAATCTTGTCGCGGCCGGGAGCTTGTCGCCATCAGCCTTTCCCGCAAGCCTCTTGCCGGGTCTTGTCTTCTCGGGCCTTGAGGTATCTTCCGGCAAGCTCTTGCCGGGCCTTTGCTTCGTGGCTTAAATACTTTGTTCTTGAATGGTTTAAAGGAACCACGAGGACCTTACGGTCACTAGGCAAGCCTTGCTGCTGGGTGTGCATGAATCGCTCGTGCACGAAGTTCGGGATACTAGGGTACCCTTACTTCTAGTACACCGACAACTTCATTACGGTGTGGTTCATCCAAGGTACCTCAAAGGGTATTTTTCAAACCTCGCAAAATTCAGCTAATGGCATCTCCTTAACAACGCCATAAATGAAACTCTACCGATGGAGGTGATTTCTTAGGAAAAAGTAGAAGATTTGCACAAAAGTATTTGTGAGTAAGAGATAGTGATGACGTTCATCGCGGAGGAAGTTGGTGAGGTCAAGATTCTCAATCAATAAATAGAAATCCTCATAAATCCCGCCTCCTCAAGAAGTCATCCGAAGGCCATTCACACGCCGACCTCCATGACGAGGCAAATTATATTTGGGCTTCGCTTCTTCTTCCTTTGTTTTTCCTTCGAGCTATTCGACGAGCCCCTCAAAAGTCTCTTCATTATTTTCTCAAATAATCTGAAATTTTAGTAACTTCAAACAAAAGTGAACCAACTTTAATAAAAATTGATAGCAACTACTCCTACAAGTGCCTAGAGCCTATATCAAGCATTAGAACTACTTGGAACCATATAAATTTGACATGCAAGCTCAAGAACATGGTCACCTATGCAGCACAAATTTGCAAAGAATAAAACACTAGAACAAAACTAATTGGACCAATGGAGGAGTCACATACCAAGGAACAATCTCCCAAGCAGTTTTGGAGAGATGCTTTGAGCAAGGAGATCAAAATCACAGAAAAGTGGCCGGAACTCGTGCTTGAGTTGGTTTTCAGGTTTGTGGAGGCAGAGGAAGAAGATGGGGCAGGATAAGTGGAGGAGGGCCACCGTGGCCCACGAGGAAGGCGCGGCCTCCACCTCGTGGGCTGTGTGGCATCCCACCCATGGTACTTTTTGCACTAAAAATCCTCAAATATTACCTCAAAAAATCATATTAAATTGGCATGGCATTTCGAGGACTTTTATTTTCGGATATTTTATATTGCATGGATAAGTCAGAGATGCATAAAAAATACTATTTTACTTTATTTCTACTAAATAATGTAAAGTATAAAGAGGGTATGAATTGTGCCTTCTAGTTTCATCCTTCTCATGCTCATCAAAACGAATCCACTAACAAGGTTGATCAAGTCTTGTTAACAAACTCATTCCGACTAACATGGAACCGAGAAATTTCAATAACACTATGTTACCTCAATGATATGGACATCCCCAATAATAAGTATATCATATTTCTTCTAGACATTAGGGAGAGGAAATTCAAAACCTCCAAATATAATCGATGGAATTTTTCCAATAGAGTTGATATTATGAACTTGAGGTTGTTTCTCGAAAATGTACCGATGCTCATTACCATTAACATGAAAAGTGACATTGCCTTTGTTGCAATCAATAACAGCCCTCGCAGATAAGGAAAGGTCTTCCAAGAATAATAGACATAGTATCATCCTCGAATATCAAGAATGACAAAGTCCGTGAAAATAGTAATGTTTGCAACCACAACAGTGCACATCCTAAAAAATACCGACATGTATAGCAGTTGATTTATCACCATTTGCAAAGATATTTCAAGAGGTGTCAACTTATTCAAGTCAAGTCTACAATATAAAGAGAGAGGCATAACACTAACACCGCCCAAGATCACATAAAGCAGTTTTAACATAATTTCTCTTAATGGAGCTTGGTATAGTAGGTACTCCCGGATCTCCAAGTTTCTTTGGTATTCCACCCTTAAAATTATAATTAAAGCATGGTGGAAATTTCAGCTTCCTAGATCTTTCTTCTATTTGTAATAATATCTTCATATATTTAGCATAAGGATTCATTTTGAGCATATCACCAATCGATACGCAAAAAGATGGGTCTAATCATTTCAGAAAGCGCTCAAAATCCTCATCATCCTTTTTCTTGGATGGTTTCAGGAAAAGGCATGGGTTTCGAACCCATGGTTCCCTTTCTTTACCATGTTTCCTAGCAACAAAGTCTCTTTTATCATAACGCTGATTCTTTGATTGTGGGTTATCAAGATCAACAGCAGTTCAACTTCTACATCATTATCATCACTAGGTTGAGCATTATCATGAACATCATCATTAACATTTTCACTAGGTTCATGTTCATTACAGATTGTGTTTCAAAGATCATACAGAGATATCATTTGATTCTCGTGGTTCAGAATAGGTTCACTAGAAGTTTGCAATGTCCTATCATTTTTCTTTTCTTCCTTTTAGAAGAACTAGGTACATCAATATTATTTCTCCGAGAATCTTGCTCGATTCTCTTAGGGTGGCCTTAAGGATACAAAGGTTCCCGAGTCATTCTACCAGTTCTAGTAGCCACTCTAACAGCATAATCATTTTTCTTACTATTCATTTCATCAAGCACTTCTTTCTCGATTTACGCACTTTGTTCTACTTGAGTGGTAACCATAGAAGCTATGTTTACTAACAAGTTTAAGTTCACCCTCTAATATTAGCCATATAATCACCCAAGCGCTTAATCATATAAGCATCTTGTTTTAATTGTCTACCAAAATAAGCATTAAAGTCATCTTGCTTAAACATAAAGTTATCAAACTCATCCAAGCATCGACTAGCAATTTTAGTAGGAGGGACTTCAGCTTTATCATATCTATAGAGAGAATTTACCTTTACTACCGTGTTTCGGGTAATCGGATCGGAGGTTCTTCAATAAGTAATGGATCAATATCATAAGTTTCTTCAACAGCGGTAGATTAAGACCATGTATTTCTTCAATAGGAGGTAAATTTTAATATCTTCGGCTTTAATACCTTTTTCTTTCATAGATTTCTTTGCCTCTTGCATATCTTCGTGACTCGAAATAGAACATCTCTCTTCTTCGAGTTGGTTTAGGACTAGGCTCAAGAATTGGCTCAGAGCTGGCTCGAATTGGCTCAGAGGTGCCCAATTATTTTCATTTGTCAACATATTATTCAATAAAATTTCAGCTTCATCCGTGTTCTTTCCTCGAAAAGAGAACCAAAGACAACTATCCGTAATCTCTCGAAGCATCGATTAGTCCATTATAAAAGATATCAAGTATTTGTGTTTCTTAAGAGGATGATCAGCAAAGCATTATAACTTGAGAAGCCTCCCCAAGCTTGGGAGACTCTCTTCTTTAATTTGCATCAAGTTTTATATTTCCTCAAAGCAACTTGCTACTTATGAGCAGGAAATATTTAGCAGAGAAGTAATAAATCATATCCTGGGACTACGACACAACCTGTGGATCAAGAGAATTAAACCATATCTTAGCATCACCCTTTAATGAGAACGGAAATATTTTGAGTATATAAAGTAGCGATCTCTCATCAAGAGTAAACAGGGCGGCTATATCATTTAACTTAGTAAGATGTGCCACAACAGTTTCAGATTCATAGCCATAAAAAGGATCTGATTCAACCAAAGTAATTATATCCGGATCAACAGTAAAATTCATAATCCTTATCGAGAACACAAATAGGTGAAGTAGCAAAAGCAGGTCGGTTTCATTCTCGCTCTAAGAGATTCTTTGTTCCATTTAACTAATAACTTTTGAGCTCATATCTATCTTTGCAAGCAAGAATAGTCAGAAGATTCCATATCAAAAACATAACCTCGTGAATAGGTGGCATATTTTCATCATCACTTTCATCATCGTATTCAGATTCAATAATTTATTTCTCCAGCCCTAGCAATTTGTTCATCTAGAAATTCACCAGGGCACAGAGTGTCAAGCATAGAAGTAGTTTCATCATAAGTATCATGCATAGCGTATGGCATCATCAATAACATGCGACATATCTGGAATCTAATAGCGAAGTAGGTTTAGGTGTCGCTAGCTTACTACAATGTAAGGTGAATCAAGTGCAGAGCTAGATGGCGTTCCTTACCTCCCTCGTAGTTGAGGGATAAATTGTTGTCTTAGCTGCCTTTCAAGTTCTTCATAGTGTCCAGCAGATATAAATCCCAAGTGACTCAAAGAATAGGGCTATGCTCCCCATTAACAACGCCTTTAAATTAGTCTTGATAACCCACAAGTATAGGGATCGCAATATTTTCGAGGGTAGAGTATTCAACCCAAATTTATTGATTCGACACAAGGGAGCCAAAGAATATTCTCAAGTATTAGCAGCTGAGTTGTCAATTCAACCACACCGAAACTTAGTATCCGTAGCAAAGTGTTTAGTAGCAAAGTAATATGATAGTGGTGGTAATGGTAATAAAAGTAAAGACAACAAAAGTAATGGTTTTGGTATTTTGTAGTGATTGTAACAAAGAATAACGGAAAGTAAATAAGCGAGAACCAATATATGGAAATCTCAGAGGCACCGGATTAGTGATGGATAATTATGCTTGATGTGTTCGTCATGTAACAATATAACATAGGGTGACATAGAACTAGCTCCAATTCATCAATGTAATGTAGGCATGTATTCTTAATATAGTCATACGTGCTTATGGAAAAGAACTTGCATGGCATCTTTTGTCCTACCTCCCGTAGGCCGGGTCCTATTGGAAACTAAGGGATATTAAAGCCTCCTTTAATAGAGAACCGGAACAAAGCATTAGCACATAGTGAATACATGAACTCCTCAAACTATGGTCATCACCGAGAGTATCCCGATTATTGTCACTTCGGGTTGTCGGATCATAACGCATAATAGGTGACTATAGACTTGCAAGATAGGATCAAGAACTCACATATATACATGAAAACATAATAGGTTCAGATCTGAAATCATGGCACTCGGCCCTAGTGACAAGCATTAAGCATAGCAAAAGCATAGCAACATCAATCTCGTAACATAGTGGATACTAGGATCAAACCCTAACAAAGCTAACTCGACATGATAAATCTCATCCAACCCATCACCGCCCAGCAAGCTTCACGATGGAATTACTCACGCATCACGGTGAGCATCATGAAATTGGTGATGGAGGATGGTTGATGATGACGACGGCGACGAATCCTCTCCTGGAGCCCCGAACGGACCTGATCAGCCCTCCGAGAGAGATTAGGGCTTACTGGCGGCTCCTGATCGTAAAACGCGTGATTTCTTCTTCTCTGATTTTTT
>JAHIAM010004963.1:0-26070 GCA_021605205.1 Aegilops longissima | reverse complement strand
CACGCTTGACGTCGCCGATTTCCCATTGCCCTACAATGGCATACTTGGCCGCCCAAGACACTCGCCAAGTTCATGGTCACTCTCATTATGCTTACAACCTACTCAAGATGCCCGCCCGATAAGTGTCATTTCTGTCCATGGCGACAAGAAAGACGCGACTTATCTGCGCGACAAGATTTACCAGACGCAAAGAGCCGCGATAGATAGCAAAACCACTTACCGCTGAAGCTCCCGGGCGGCAAGAAGACCACTAGGTCCGCAAGAGCTCGCTGTTCACTCCGCAAGCGCACTCTTCGAGTGCTGCGCCATCGCCGAGGACGCACCGCCGAGCTCCACCAGCAAGTACAACAAGACGATGGCAGCTCCGCCAAAGACCAAGCAGGTGCCCGCCAAGGAGGACGGCACTGGTGGTATTCTTCACCATCGCTGCCACGCTTGATCCTAAATAGGAAGACGAGCTTGTTGCTTTCGCGGGCTATCGTCGATGTATTTGCATGGCAACCATCCGACATCCCCGCGCTCCTGTGAAAGTAATTGAGCATCACCTAGCTGTCTGTCCTCACGCATGGCCCGCTCAAAAAAAAAGTTAGGAAACAGCAAAGGAGCACCAAGAGTTCATAGCGTAAGAAATCAAGAAATTGGAAGCAAGAGGCTTGTCGAGGAGTCCTCCACCCCACGTGGTTGGCCAATCCGGTAGTGGCACGCAAGGCTAATGGGAAATGGAGGCTTTGTATTGACTTCACAGATGTTAATAAAGCTTGTCCTAAGGACCCATTTCCTTTGCCGCCAGATCGACCAGATTGTTGACTCCACGGCTGGATGCGATCTGCTGCTTGATGCATATTCAGGATATCATCGATCTTCATGGCGTAAGAGGATGAAGAGAAAACCGCATTCATTACACCATGTGGCACGCATCGCTTTATACGGATGCCTTTCGGTTTGAAGAATGCTGGATCAACCTTGCAAGGTTAGTCCATGATGCTTTTGGACCACGATACGTAAATGTAGAAGCTACATGGATGATATAGTGGTCAAGAGCAAGGACAAGCAACCTTAGTTCAAGATTTGATGAGACATTTGCGAACCTCGCAAGATCAACCTCAAGCTCAACCCCGAGAAGTGCGTGTTTGGAGTCCTTCCGCAAGCTTCGGTTCTTTGTATCTCAGCGGGAATTGAAGCCAATCCCGACAAGATCAAGGCCATTGAGCAGATCAAGCACCAAAGCGCCAAGTATGATGTCAAGGCTTGCCGGTTATGCGGCTGCTCTCAAGAGGTTCATCTCTAAGTCTGCTGAACGCCTCCTTCCCTTTTTCAAGATTTTGAAAAGGCAGGTCCAATGAAATGGACTCCTGCGAGGCTGCACCGCAGGACTTGAAGAGATACTCGCCCTCCGCTTCAATACTTGTCGCACCTAAGCCACAAGAAAAGTTGCTGCTGTATATAGCGGCGACCAATCAAGTGGTTAGTGCTGCTAGTAGCAGAGAGGGAGGCAGATGATGAGCCGGCAACCGAGACAGCGCATCCAGCGACAAGCAAGATGCCACAAACTCGGGTCCCGGATAAGGACGGACCAGCGCAGGGTTGCGATAAGATACGGAAGAAGATGGTGCAGCGCCACTACTTTGTCGGGCCTTTGCAGGGGCTAGATCGAGGTACTCCAGGCGTGCGTGTTGCCGCCTCCTCATGGCCTCAAGAAAGCTGCGCCATTACTTCCAAGCACATGAGATAACAATTGTCACTGCTTCCGCTGAAGAGGATTTTGCAAAATCCGTAATAAATGCAGGATTGTTGAGTGGGCACCGAACCGCTAAGCTTTGGTCTCAAGTTCAAAGCACTTCAACTATCCAGCAGGGCATTGGCTGAATTCATAGCAGAGTGGACGCCAACGCAGGATGAAGATATTCCAGACGAGCATCCCCGCCAAGGAGGCAAATAAAGAGTGGCTGATGTACTTTGATGGTGCCTTCGCTGCAGCAGCGCGGTGCCAAGGTCGCTTATCGCACTCCACCGGGAGCACCTCAAGTACATAGTCCAGATGCACTTTCCCAAGGAACAAGCAACAAACAACACCGCAGAAACAAGGCTTGCGGGCCGGTCTCGTGGATTGGCGGTGGACCTTGGGATTAAGAAGCTCATTGTCGTGGGAGACTCACAATTTGTCGTCCGCTAAGTAAATAAAGATTACCAGAGTCCGTTGATGGAAGCATACGCCGATGAAGTGAGGAAGCTGGAAGAGCACTTTGAAGGTTCGCAAATGGAACACGCTCCAAGAGCACGTAATGATATAGCCGATGGCCTCTCCAAATGTGCCGACTTAAGTTACCTGTGGAACCAGGATTTTGTGCTCAAGCTGACTCAACCAACCGTGACACCATCAATAGGACAGAGCAAGAAGAGAAAATTGGTTTCCGCGACTACTTTCAGCAGAGCCCTCACCGGCCAAGAAGGTCCCTAAAACCAACGCGAATATCACCGAGGAGCAGTCTGCCCGACAAACCATGCAGTTTGTATGTTGAAGCAACGCCCCAACAAGCTTAGCTCCGCAGCTTGACGGGATCATCGAGCTCAAGGGCCTGCGCAGGTCCTCGCCAGAGAAGCCGATGGTCCCGCTTGTGATAGATGAGCCTTTAATCTTGTTGTCGAGCCATTGTGCTCCAACATGGGCACAAAGAGATCGCCCATTTCCTTCTGCACAGAGAACTTCCCAAGAGCAAGAAGAAGCGGAAAAAGTAGCCCTAATAAGTATGTACCAGTTTGTTGACAACATCCTCGCATGTAAGAAGACTCAACGGAGTGAAATTGAAGTGTATTTGCCGAAGATGGATGTAAGTTGCTGGCGGAGATACACGGTGGTTCTTGGTCGATCAGACGAGACTGACTTTCGGACAGCTGCACAAGTGCGGAAGAAATCTGATCGAGGAGCTGCCGCGGTTCTTGGTCGATCAGACGACGCCAAATAGAGCCACCGCCGACACACCCTTTGCTCTAGTCCACGGAGCAGAGGCAGTTCTCCCACGGAACTCGTGATAACGGGTCACCTCGAGTGCTCGCTTATGATGAGCTTGAGCAAGAGAAGTTGCGACAAGATGACGCTAGCTCCTCGAGGAAGATCGCTGTGTCAGTTGCAGACGAGCCGCCGTTATTAAAGAAGCTTTGCGCCGCTACCATAGCCGCAGTTAATGCCGAAGCTTCGAGGAAGGCGACTTGTTCTTCGCGCGCTCAATCCGCCAAGAATTCCAACAAGTTGACGCCTAAAGTGGAAGGCCCTTATCGGGTAAACGAGTCACTAGGCCCGACGCTGTCCGCCTTTGAGACCGAAGACGGCTTTCCGATGAGCAATTCCTCGAACATAGAGCATCTTCGCAAGTTTACCCATGAGGCGCGCTGTTGCCGGAACGCCTGCTCCGCAACCACCCTTTTGTACAAGTCTTGCCGCTGTTGCATGTAATCTTTGCACAAAGCCGGGCAGACTCTGCATCAAGAAAGCCTATGGTTGCGCACATTTTGGTAATACATGCTTTCATAATAAAATATGCATGTGTTTACTAACATCTTGTGCAGCACCAAGATCCGTAAGTTTATAATGAGCCATTAGGCTCCACAACTTTATTTTTCTTCTTTCTTCTCAAACAAGAAGAAGGTTCATCCACCCACAAGTTAACCGGGGAGAGGAGGAGGAGATAACGATGTGGCCGACAAGCATCGCCGAGGAACTGTTGCCTTGCTGGAAAATGGACAATGTAAAAGCTAAGTTGCTAAGTTTGCTAACCAGTTTTAAATTTTCAAGTTATCTTCCTCGAACGATAGTACTTTGTATGGAAAACTCAGCGCTGAGGAACCAAATCGTGACTGGTCGCGCTTTACTTTGTTTCGAGTCCGCCAACAATTTAAGTGAGCTGCGACTAGTCCGCGACGAGGTTGCTTGTCGGTGAAGCGACCCCGCCAAAGAGTCGCTGAAGTTCCGCACTCGCGCCCATGTAAGGGTGCCCGCGACCGCAAGTTTCTGAAAGCGTGGGGTGAAACATACAAGGAAGAAATCGAGTAAAGGAAATAACATTGCATTCGATTGCCTAAGATAGTGTATATTACATGATAACTTGTCGCAGATCTAATAGCTCTTCGCCAAACATGATCTACAAATGACAAGGGAAAGATAGACTTGGCGGCCTAGTCCACGCTGGGTCGCCTCGAGCCTTCTTGACTCCGCCACCCTGTCCACAATGGGTGCGATAAGGGTCTTGAGCGCTCAACATCGGGCGGATGGAGGCAGGGACTTGAGGGCCTTGGAGAAGTCGACGCCGGGTTGCGGAAGGCCACCTTCATCAACACCTTCCGAGAGCCTCGCACAGATTTCTGGCGAGATTCCTCCGCCAATTGCTTTGGAACCTCATCCCGGAGCCGCCGGATACCCGCCAACACGCCTTTGAAGAATAGGCTGAGCTTGACGCTGGGTTGGAGGTTCTCGCCGTGGAATATCCAAGATCTGTCATCCCCAACTCTATCACTCATTGTGGATGTCGGCGGCGGTGTCCACAAGACCTTCTCGTCCAATGCATTATGCTGTCCTAAAGATTATTCTCGGCGGTCATGGCATTCGACAAAGAACTCCTCGGTGGCCTTGATTTTCTCCAGAAGCCTGCCTCCCGCCCCTCGACGCTGCTCAACGCCTCCGCTAAGGTGGTCAATTTCAGCCCAGATCCGCTTTTGACGCCCTTGGCGGCGTTGATTTCCTTGATCTTTTCAAATTAAGCGACCGCAGCTCGCCGAGGATGTAAGCGCCCTCATGCTCGCTTTCAGCCCGGCGACCTCCCTCGGCACTCTTTCTCAGAGGGTGGACTCCAGCTGAGCCACCTCGTGTCCAGTTCCCTTTGGCGGCCTCTCGCAGCCGCAGCAAAGATCTTTTGCCTCTCAAGCGGCCTCGCCGATCGCTTGTTTCTGCCGCGAGATCTTCCTCAAAGCTGTCGAAGTTTGATCTTCCGCTGCGCCACCGCCTTTCTCTAGCAGAGAGCTTCTCACCAGCAAGCCTCTCGCTGTTCTCAACCTCGCCTTTCTCAAAGATAAAGGTCGCGGCGCCCTCAAAGAAGCTGCTCCCCGAGCCTCGCTATGTCCCGAGAGTCTCTTTTGTTGCGCTGGAGCTTTTCTACACGCTCAAGTCAGCCTCGCCGCGACAAGCGCCTCGACTCCAGCTTATTTGTCGGGCGCAGTAGAGCGACAAAGAACCTCCTTAGCAGCTGCTCCTCCTCAGTTCATCATCGCTGCTGCTCGGGCATCAACCAGCGACACCAAGGAGGCAAGCAGCTCCACATCGAAGGTCTCCTTCGGCCGGGCGCCTGGAGCTTGATGCCCATGGGAGCTTGATGAAGACACCTCACCGGCTGTGTAGGCGCCAGGATGGGGCTCCTCGAGTGTGGTGCGGCATCGGTGGCGGGGATCGGCAATGGCGCAGCGCCTCGGCGCCCCCGCGCCTCCGGGCCGCTGCAGATCGCTGGTTTCTCCCACCTCTCACACCAAGAGCCTCGGCAGCCTCCTCACGCGGGCTTGTCAGCGACCAGCTCCTCCTCCTCTGAGTTGGCGGCGCCGACGCGTCGCCGCCGCCAAGGCCCTCCTCGCCGCAGCCTCGGTTTCCATCGGATCTCCGCAGATGGATCTGATGGTCAAGGAGGAAACACAAATCAAACAGATATTCAAAGAGGGAAACGAAAGAGCAGAACCCAAGGAAAACTATCAAGATAAGAATGTTACCCGCAGAGGGCTCGTGGGCAAGCGCCTCCACCACCGGAGGGTCGCTGGCTGCAGCCCCATCGGGAAGCTCCCTTGTCTGGAGAAGCCTCCTTGCCGAGAGTGCTCCTTGGCGGAGAATTCTCCTTGGTATGAAGGAAGCAAGCAGTAATCTCTGGAGCGGCCTCCGGGCCTCCCGATGAGGCTGGGCCTCGGGGTAGCCTCCGTGCTCCATGATGTGGCTGCTCTGCTCCTACAAAATCCAACAAACCAGATATAAGTAACGGAAAAGCACCTGCCGCTTAACCACGGGAAGCGCATCAGATACTTACGCTTGGGGCTGTGCTGGGGCTGCTCGTTGAAGGGGTTGCCGGTCCGCAAGGAGTCCTGACGGTCCCTCGTTGCTGCAGGGAGTCGCCCGAGACGACCACCACGGCGCTCTTGGCCCTCTTCGGCGCACTCGAGCCGACGCCTCAAGAAGAAAGTTCAGAGGAACTAGTCGATATAAGATAAAGCAATGAATTGGAAGACTAAAAATAGCAGTGGCAAGATCTTACTCTTCCTCTTCTTCCTCGGAGCTGAGGGCGGAGAGATCAAACTCGCTCCAGCTGACGGATTGGGGGAGAAGACCCTCCGCGCTTAGCGGTGCAGGCCACGACTCCGTAAGGCCCCGAGCCTGTCCGCTGGCGGAATGAGATGCTCCCGCTGCAACAGATTTTGCCGCTGTGGAGCGTGGTCGGGCGCGGCTGCTGCTGGACCGTATGCTCCCCACCATTTCTCCGGTCCTCCGAGACGCCTCCTTGGCGGGCGGCGAAGCTCTTCCCGCGGCAAGCTACTTGACGGGCGGAGGAGAGGCGCCCCAGCAGGCTCACTTGGGTCGTTGTCGGCTCGACCGCTCCTCCTCACCGATGAACTCTTCTCGGTCGGCAAGGCTTGCCGCCGCCCTCTCTCGCTTCTCGACCGTGAACCCAAACGCACCGGGCGGCAGCGCCTTCGCAGCCTCCCACCCTTGTATGGCGCGCCATCTCCCCGAAAGCAGTGGTATCGCTGGTGAGCCGCCTTCTCGCCGGGCGCGGACCGCACTTCGTGATAAGTCGTCAAGAACTGCTGCACTATGTCATCGGGCGGTTCCTGCTGTTGAACGATCCCATGGGAGTCGCACAATGGCATTATCGCTGATGCGATCGTTACCGAAGTTGTTGCACAAGGGCACAACTCCCTCGCAACATGCACCATCCAGGTTATCCGCTTCGGCTTGAACAGCTCCCGCAGCATGCCGCCAAGCCCTGTGGTGGTGAAATTCCAATTTAGGCCTGGACGCAGCCTCATGATATCTGCCGTTTCTCGAATTCCCAAGCAGGTCTCCTTTCTCCGCAGGGTGCAATGCGGCGCGGCGAAGTCCGCCAACTGCCCCTTACGGTAAGCCCCTGCTGCCGGAGGCGCAAAATCCTAGTCGTGGCAATCTTCAACTTGTCGCCCTCCGCGCCAAGTTGCTCCAATCGCTGCGCCAACTATGGGGGTCTTGGCGCAGGGCGGTAAAAGGCTGTGGCTCCTCCTCTAAGATCCAGCACCGCCAGCCCTCCACCTCCCATTTGCTGCGCAACTCTCCGTCAAGGCACGCCTTCTTGCCGATTCTAGAGGTCCATGCAATCCCTCCCAAGCGGCTCTCCTCTCTCTACTGGGTGAGAAGTAATGGCGGAAGAGGGCAACATTTGGTGGACCCCACAAAGTTCTCGCAGAGATGTGCGAAACGGCCAAGGTGAGGACGGCGTTGGGGTGAAGTCAAGAAGGCGGAGGCCATAGGTGTTCATGACATCACGAAAAATTTCAAAAGGCGTGGTAGAGCCCGCACTGCAAGAAAATCGCAAAGAAGGGGTACCAAGGAGACCTTGGCAGATGTGGCGCGAGATGACCTCGGCACGGATGCGCCCGGTCACCGGCCGACTGTAAGAGGTAGTACAGCCCCGCAGCTCCTTCCTGCCGAAAGTGGGGTCAAGAGGGCCCGCCTTCCGCAGCGCCATGAGCCAAGGCCAGCGGATTTCACGCCTTCCCTTATCGGCCTTCGAGCCATAGGGGTCGTGGAGGAGGAAGCCGACGCGGGGTGGCACCGTGGCAATGGAGGGGCGGAGCGTCGCTTTGTGGACTCGAGAAGGAAGGGAAGGCGATGGGGTTTTCCGATGTGAAAGCAGGGCAGTGGGCGCCCTGCCCCGTTCCTCCACTTATAAAGGGAGAGGGGGCGGCGCCCATTTTTCAATTAAAGAAAGCTCCCACGATCTCCCCACGACGCCACGTCCGACGCCAGGTCGCTCGTGGGAGACATGGTGGGTCCAAGGCAAGTAACGGCGAATCAAGACCACCCGCCTGCAGATGCTTTTGGGCCCGGCCCAACAGAGCTTGGCGCAGTGTGGCCCAGCCTGGGGTTCTGCCGGTGTACTAGAGTAGGGATACCCTAGTACCCCAACTCGCACGGACAGTTGCAGCGCCCACGGCCGGGCCGGGCTTGATGGCCACCAAGATCCTCAGCAGCTCCCCTGAGCCATTCAAGAACAAAGAATAAGACCCCGCAAGAGGAGCTTGCCGGAAGGCCACTCAAGGCGAAGGAACGAGGCCCCGCAAGAGGAGCTTTGCCGGAAGGCTTGGCGGGCTGAACCCCAAGCGCCGAGTTGTTCCCGCCTGGGCAAGGCGCTTTGCCGGGCGGGCGACCTCTTCATCTCCGCCCAGCTCACCACAACGTGTCACCACGGGCTCCCCTGGCACGCTGCGGTCGGCTGTGCAGCCAGCGGAGTAGCGACAAACACGCCGACAAGCCACCATCGTGGGCAGACGGAGGCGCACTTAACGGTCCCTCGTTATACCGTTTCGGCGACTAAGACGGCATTGATGACTCTTGTCCTTGCCGTCGAGTTAGGTATAGGTTATCAGACACCGCATAAAGCGTGTACCTACCTAAGTTTTTACCATTGTAACCTTGTCTACTTGCCATATGTGGTAACCCCTTGTGCCTATAAAAGGAGGCCCGAGGGCAACGAGAAGTGGTTCGCTGGTTTCGTCCAGCTCCAGCTTAGTTCATCACATCCAAGCTAGGTTTTGTAGCCCGCATTGCTCCCTAGCAAGAAGAGAAGAGAATCCACAAAGCAGCAGAGGAGTATTATCTCCTGAGAGCTCCAAGCTGGGTAAAATCCTCTCGTGCATCGCCGATCCGCTTTTTGCACAATCTCCGCCTCCTCCGAACCACAAAGGGACCCAGTCCCGAGGTGCTCGTGGGGGCACGATCAGTTCTTCTCCCCGGACACAAATAATTTTACACTAGAGTTGAACTAGCTCTATAAGCTAGTTCCTATAATTTTACACTAGAGTTGAACTAGCTCTATAGCCTAGTACAAATAATTTTACACCAAAGTCGCACTCCGCCTTATACTCGAGTTGAACTAGCTCTATAAGCTAGTTAAAATTTTTTTACCCTAGAGTTTAACCAGCTCTATAAGCTTGTACAAATAATTTAACACTAGAGTTGAACTAGCTCTATAAGCTAGTTCAAATAATTTTACAATGAGTTGAACTAGCTATATAAGCTAGTTCAAATAATTTTACACTAGAGTTGAACTAGCTCTATAGCCTAGTACAAATAATTTTACACTAGAGTTGAACTAGCTCTATAAGCTAGTTCACATAATTTTACACTAGAGTTGAACCAGCTTCATAGCCTAGTACAAATAATTTTACACTAGAGTCATACTAGTTTTACACTAGACTTGAACTAGCTCTATAAGCTAGTTAAAACAATTTCATCCTAGAGTTGAACTAGCTCTATATCCTAGTACAAATAATTTTACACTATAATTGAACTTGCTTTATAAGCTAGTTCAAATAGTTTTACACTAGAGTTGAACTAGCTTTATAGCCTAGTACAAATAATTTTACACTTGAGTTGAACTAGCTCTATAAGCTAATTCAGATAATTTTACACTAGAGTTGAACTAGATCTATAAGCTAGTTCAATTAATTTTACACTAGAGTTGAACTAGCTCTATAGCCTAGTACAAATTTTTTTACACTAGAGTTGAACTAGCCTATAAGCTTGTACAAATAATTTTACACTAGAGTTGAAATAGCTCTATAAGCTAGTTCAAATAATTTTACAATAGAGTTGAACAAGCTCTATAGTCTAGTACAAATAATTTTACACTAGAATTGAACTAGTTTCTATAAGCTAGTTCAAATAATTTTGAACTAGAGTTGAACTAGCTCTATAAGAGAGTTAAAAACAATTTACACTAGAGTTGAACTAGCTGTATAAGCTAGTTCAAATAATTTTACACTAGAGTTGAACTAGCTCTATTGCCTAGTACAAATAATTTTACACTAGAGTTGAACTAGCTCTATAAACTAGTTCAAATAATTTTAAACTAGAGTTGAACTAGCTCTATAGCCTAGTAGAAATAATTTTACACTAGTCGCACTAGCTCTACACTAGAGTTGAACTAGCTCTATATCCTAGTACAAATTATTTTACACTAGAGTTGAAATAGCTCTATAAGCTAGTTCAGGTAATTTTACAATAGAGTTGAACTAGATCTATAAGCTAGTTCAAATAATTTTACACTAGAGTTGAACTAGCTCTATAGCCTAGTACAAAAAAATTTACGCTAGAGTTGAACTAGCTCTATAAGCTTGTACAAATAATTTTACACTAGAGTTGAAATAGCTCTATAAGCTAGTTCAAATAATTTTACAATTGAGTTGAACTAGCTCTATAGTCTAGTACAATTAATTTTACACTAGAATTTAACTAGTTTCATAAGCTAGTTCAAATAATTTTGAACTAGAGTTGAACTAGCTCTATAAGCTAGTTCAAAAAATTTTACACTAGAGTTGAACTAGGTGTATAAGGTAGTTCAAATAATTTTACACTAGAGTTGAACTAGCTCTATACCTAGTACAAATAATTTTACACTAGAGTTGAACTAGCTCTATAAGCTAGTTCAAATAATTTTACACTAGAGTTGAACTAGCTCTATAGCCTATTACAAATAATTTTACACTAGGGTTGAACAAGCTCTATAAGCTAGTTAAAACAATTTTACCCTAGAGTTGAACTAACTCTATAACCTAGTACAAATAATTTTACACTAGGGTTGAACTAGCTCTATAAGCTAGTTCAAATAATTTTACAATGAGTTGAACTAGCTCTATAAGCTAGTTCAAATAATTTTACACTAGAGTTGAACTAGCTCTATAGCCTAGTACAAATAATTTTACACTAGAGTTGAACTAGCTCTATAAGCTAGTTCAAATAATTTTACACAAGAGTTGAACCAACTCTATAGCCTAGTACAAATAATTTTACACTAGAGTCGCATTAGCTCTTTTACACTAGACTTGAACTAGCTCTATAAGCTAGTTAAAACAATTTCATCTTAGAGTTGAACTAGCTCTATATCCTAGTACAAATAATTTTACACTATAGTTGAACTTGCTTTTAAGTTAGTTCAAATAATTTTACACTAGAGTTGAACTAGCTTTATAGCCTTGTACAAATAATTTTACACTTGAGTTGAACTAGCTCTATAAACTAGTTCAGATAAGTTTACGCTAGAGTTGAACTAGATCTATAAGATAGTTCAAATAATTTTACACTAGAGTTGAACTAGCTCTATAGCCTAGTACAAAACTTTTTACACTAGAGTTGAACTAGCTCTATAAGCTTGTACAAATAATTTTGCACTAGAGTTGAAATAGCTCTATAAGCTAGTTCAAATAATTTTACAATAGTGTTGAACTAGCTCTATAGTCTAGTACAAACAATTTTACACTAGAATTGAACTAGTTTCTATAAGCTAGTTCAAATAATTTTGAACTAGAGTTGAACTAGCTCTATAAGCTAATTCAAACAATTTACACTATAGTTGAACTAGCTCTATAGCCTAGTATAATTAATTTTACACTAGAGTTGACCTAGCTCTATAAACTAGTTCAAATAATTTTAAACTAGAGTTGAACTAGCTCTATAGCATAGTACAAATAATTTTACACTAGAGTCGCACTCAGCTCTTACACTAGAGTTGATCTAGCTCTATATCCTAGTACAAATTATTTTACACTAGAGTTGAACTAACTCTGTAAGCTAGTTCAGATAATTTTACAATAGAGTTGAACTAGATCTATAAGCTAGTTCAAATAATTTTACACTAGAGTTGAACTATGTCTGTGTACTAGAGTAGGGTACCCTAGTATCCCTAACTCAGCAGACGGCAGCAGTAAAGACTCCCTGCAAGGCTTGCCGGTGATCGCTAAGGTCCTCCATGGTTCCTTTGGAGCCATTCAAGAACAAAGTATTCAAGCCAAAGAGATAAGGCCCCGCAAGAGGAGCTTGCCGAATGCCACCCAAGGTATCTAGAGATAAGACCCCAAGCAAGAGGAGCTTGCCGGAAGGCCAACCAAGGCATTCAAGGAGCTTGCCGCGACGCCGCCATGCGTCTCCGGCTAAGGCCCGGTGAGCGACAAGCTTCCGGACGCAACGAGGCAACAATCAAGGGTAAGGCGCTAGCCGCGCAAACTACCAATCTGTACAAGCAAGGCCCAAAGACATCCACCAACGTGTCGCCTCGAGACCTTTCCAAGCGCTGCTGCAAGGCGAGAGGTCAGGCGCCAGAGGAGCGCTGTGGCAAGCGGCGCCGACAAGATTGCCATCGTGGGTAAGCGGTGGCCCTTGACGGTCTTTGTTTGCACTGCTTTGGGCGACATAGACGGGCATTTAATGCCTTTGTCCCCTGCCGTTAGGGTTAGGTATGATACACTGTACAAGTAGTTGTACCAACCGCAACTCATTTTCCTTTTTACCCTTGTTCACGCTAAGCACCTGGTCGGAGATCCCTTGAGCATATAAAAGGAGGCCCATGCGCAACGAAGGGGGTTCAACACTCTCATGCTCGGTCTCGTTAGCAGCTGGTGTGTATCAGAGCATTCAGCGCCCCGAGCAAGAACACAATACAACCTCGCATATGCAGCAGGGAGTGTTATCTCTCCGGAGAGCTCCGGCTGGGTAAACTGCTCGTGTGCTTTCGCCGATCTGCTTTTCAGGCGATCTCCGCCCCGCCAACCGAAGGGGTCCGTCCGCCGCCCCATAGGTGTTCGTGGGTCGATCAGCTTCCCGACATCTTTGGCGCGCCAGTAGGGCGCCGAGACTGTGTGAACCCGATCCGCGCTCACACGAGCAAGATCTTCAATCTCTTCATCAACATGCCACCAAGAAGAAGGCTTCGCGGCAGCTGCTCCGCCCATCGCCAAACCCACCACCACCGGAGCAAACGAGTGGTGGGTAGACGCCGCGAAGAGCTGGGCGCCGACGAGGGAGCCCACGGTGCAGCCAGGTCCAAGGACAAGGCCGCCGACTTCGGCGTCAGACATGCACCGCTGGCCCATCTCAGAGGCGCGATCGACAAAGCCATGGTACTGCAGTACCATACGCTCGCTGGGCCAAGATCGAGCCGTGGATCTCGGATGCTCAAGACCAGCATGCACGCCAACATGTTAGCGCGAAGCGAGGCACGGTCGCCTCGACGGATAATCGCTAATTCAAACATAGTTAGAAGTCCGAGCATATCCCGCCCTCACACCGCTCGCCACTACCACCAACCACTCCAGCCAGGCCTTGGCGAGCTCAACTGCTCCTGGATTACCCTCCAACGGTCGACAAGGTCGGCGAATGGAGGGCCACCATTCAGAGTCTCATCGGCTTTGCCAACGGCGACACTCCGCGGAAACCAAGTGCATCACTGCCGCGGCAAGATTACCAGTGCCTGCCGGTGGCGACGAAACCGTGGGGGTGCAACCACCGCACTCTCCACCACGAAGGTTAAGATCGCCGATCGCCGGATCCACCTCGACAGCGACTCCACCGCCTCATCGGATCCACGAGCTCGTCGCGATCAGCGCCAAGTTCTCGCACGAACGACAGCGAAGAAGACGCGCTAACTCGCATCGAAGCGCCAAGAGAAGCGCCGACGTCAATCCGACCAGCGCTACCGGGCCCATTGTCGACATGCATGCGCCAGGGGAACCAGGCGACTTGTCAGACGCGTAGGTTGCCCCTGCGCTCACTCGTGAGCTGCGCAAGTCCAAAGGGCCCAAAGAAGAAGAATTTCAAACCAGACGCATTGCAGAAGTACGACGGCAAGACGATCCGTCGGAGTTCCTCAAGATCCACACCATCGCGTGCAAGCTGTTGGGGGCGAGACGACAAGATTTTCTCGCCAACTACTTCCGCCGGGTACTCAAGCCCTATGTCGATCCTCGCTCATGCACTTGCCGGACAACCCATATCCTCCCTCGACAGATCTATGCCATCAGTTTGTCGCTTTCATAGGCGGCCACAAGCCTCATGGCCAAGAGAGTGACCTTCATCCGCCGCCTGCAAGGAAGGAGAACCCCTAACTTATAGAGCTAGTTCAACCCTAGTGTACATTTACTTGTACTAGGCTATAGAGCTAGTTCAAATCTAGTGTAAAATTATTTGAACTAGATTATAGAGCTAATTCAAATCTAGTCAAAAATTATTTGTACTAGGCTACAGTGCTAGTTCAACTCTAGTGTAAAATTATGTGAACTAGCTTATAGAGCTAGTTCAACTCTAGTGTAAAAATATTTATACTAGGCTATAGAGCTAGTTCAACACTAGTGTAAAATTATTTGTACTAGACTATAGAGATAGTTAAACTCTAGTGCAAAATTATTTGAACTAGCTTATAGAGCTAGTTCAAATCTAGTGTAAAATTATTTGTACTAGGCTATAGGGCTAGTTCAAATTTAGTGTAAAATTATTTGAACTAGGCTATAGAGCTAGTTATACTCTAGGGTAAAAATTTGAACTAGCTTATAGAGCTAGTTTAACTCTAGTGTAAAATTATTTTACTAGGCTATAGAGCTAGTTCAACTCTAGTGTAAAATTATTTGAACTAACTTATAGAGCTAGATCAACTCTAGTATAAAATTATTTGTACTAGGCTATAGAGCTAGCTAACCTCTAGTGTAAAATTATTTGAACTTGCTTATAGAGTTGGTTCAATTCTAGTGTAAAATTATTTGAACTAGATTATAGAGCTAATTCAAATCTAGTCTAAAATTATTTGTACTAGGCTATACAGCTAGTTCAACTCTATTGTAAAATTATGTGAACTAGTTTATAGAGCTAGTTCAACTCCTGTGTAAAAATATTTATTAGCTAATAGGGCTAATTCAACTCTAGTCTAAAATTATTTGAACTAGCTTATAGAGCTAGGTCAACTCTAGTATAAAATTATTTGTACTAGGCTATAGAGCTAGTTCAACTTCATCAGAAAATTATTTGAACTTGCTTATAGAGCTGGTTCAACTCTAGTGTAGAATTATTCGTACTTGGCTATAGAGCTAGTTCAACTCTAGTGTAAATTATTATAACTAGCTTATAAAGCTAGTTCAACTCTAGTGTAAAAATATTTATACTAGGCTATAGAGATAGTTAAACTCAAGTGTAAATTATTTGAACTAGCTTATAGAGCTAGTTCAACTCTAGTGTAAAATTATTTGTACTAGGCTATAGAGTTAGTTAATCTCTAGTGTAAATTAATTGAACTAGCTTATAGAGCTAGTTCAACTCTGGTGTAAAATTATTTGTACTAGGCTATAGAGCTAGTTCAACTCTAGTGTAAAATTATTTGAACTAACTTATAGAGCTAGATCAACTCTAGTATAAAATTATTTGTACTAGGCTATAGAGCTAGTTCAACTCTAGTGTAAAATTATTTGAACTTGCTTATAGAGCTGGTTCAACTCTAGTGTAGAATTATTTTAACTAGCTTATAGAGCTAGTTCAACTCTAGTGTAAAAATATTTGTACTAGGCTATAGAGCTAGTTCAACTCTAGTGTAAAAATATTTAAACTAGGCTATAGAGCTAGTTCAACTCTAGTGCACCAAATAACGCAACACGCTTGATCCCATTTGGCCGGACACACTTTCCTAGGTCATGCCCGGCCGCGGAAGCTCAACACGTCGCAGCCCCACCTAGGCTCAACAGAGAGGTCAACACGCTGGTCTAAACCTAAGCGCATTGGGTCTGGGCCCATCGCCTTAGCACACCTGCACGCTATGTGACGCTGCCGAAGCGCACCTTGCCTAACAGCGCTCCAGCTCAATCAAGACGCCGCTTAGTCGCCGACATCACGGCGTTTCGCTGATACCACGACGCCGAAAGTGCCCATAACTATTCCTCGTAGTTGGTTAGTGCGATAAACCAAATGGCCGCACTCAGATCAAATACCAAGATCTCGTTAAGCGTGCAGCAATATCCGCGAACGCCGACCAGGCCAGGCCCACCTCTCTCCTAGGTGGTCTCAACCTGCCCTGTCACTCCGCCACAAAGTAACAATGGGGCCAAGCTGGGAACCCAGCCCACCTCTACCGGGATGGAGCCACCTGCCCTTTCAATACCATCTCCAAACAAGATCACTTGTAATGTAATAGTGTAAAGTATAAAGTATATGTCCGTGATCACCTCCTCAAGTGATCACAGCCCAAGAGTATAGCATGGCAGACGGACAAGAGTGTAGGGCCACCGATGGAACACTATCATCCTATACTAAGCAAGAGGATAGCAGGTAAAGGTAACAACAAGAGTAGCAAGGACAAAGCTATGCAGCATTATAGGATTAATCGAAGCAAGAATATGCTACACTACTCTAATGCAAGCAGATAGAGAAGAATAGGCGATATCCGGTGATCAAGGAGGGCTTGCCTGGTTGCTCGCACAAGGAGGGTCGCCAACTCCGTAGTCGAAATGGGGTCGCCAGCAGTCTCGGTTCACCGAAAGAAGTAACGGAGTGGGAACACAATAAATAACAGACCAATCAAAGCATGACAAAGCAAAACGTGGCAATACGCGGTCTAGAGGGCTTAACGCGTACTAGGTGGTACCGGTGAGGGGGGAAACATCCGGAAAGTATTCCCGTGTTTCGCTTTTGGGCAGAGGAGCCGAGGGGAAAGTTGCGAGTTTGATATGTTAGGGTGTGTGACGGATTTAACGGGCTGATTATCCGATTCGCCTCATCGCTCGAGCAACTTTCATGTTGAAAATATTTTAATCCAAGTTACAGATTAAAAGATATGATTTTCTAAAGATTTTATTAATTTCGAATTTAATTAATTATTTAATTAATTCAAAATGAATTAATGACATCAGCATGATGTCATGTCGACGCCAATAGTCAATAGAGTTGACTGGTTAAATCGACACGGGTCCCGCTCATTATAGACACATCACCCTAACTAACATATTAGTTAGGTTAATTCTATATTTTAGGTTAATCATGGTTAATTAGTTTAACTAAACCGATTAATTAAGTTAGTTAATTAATTAATTTTATTATTATTTATTTATTAATTATATTTATTAATTTTTTTTATAAACGTTTTGGGCATGGGGCCCATTCGCCATAGGCCCTGTGGGGCCTTTGCGGCGCTGGGTTAACGGGCGCGAGCGCAGCAAAGCGCTAGCCTCAACGGGCATGCTCTGCAGCATGCTGGTTGCATGGCGGCCGCCGAGCGCGGCAGGCCTCAGCGGCGGTGGACTCGGCGCAACTAGAGTGCGGCGGGGCGAGCGGGCACATGACCCAGGCGTGGCATGAGAGAGGAGATCGCGGCCCCGAGGCGGAAACGAGCGCGGGGCGCGTGAAGGCGCCCGCGCTTCAGCGTGGGCTGGCGTGGCCAGGGAGCGTCGAGGGGCTCCAGGGGTGTACACGTGCGCGGTCTGGCGGTGAGCGCACGCTCGGTGCGAGCATAGACGTGGGCCGTTTCGGCGACGACAAGGAGAGGGGGAAGAGAAGCAGAGGTCGGGGCCTCACCGCGAGACGAGGGGACCGGGCAAGGGGGTCGAGGGGAGGACGGGACGATTATCCGGCGAGGCGGTGAGGGCTCCGCGGCGAGGTCCTCATGGCGACGACGCGCGGGAGCGACGGGTCCAGATCAGCTAAACGGGCAAGCAGGGGTTGGTGGAGCCGGCGAGGAAGAGGTCGAGGGGCGACGACGAAGCGTCCCGGGCGAGGGCGCTGCTCGCAAGGCGGCGGCGTGGTGGTGGCGACGAGATTGAGGGGTCCGCGACAGAGATGATGGGGCGGCGCTTGGCGAGGTTCAATGAGCGCCGGGCGCACGAGGCGACGGGTAGAAGGGCGCGGACGCCACAGCCAAGGTCCCGATCCGAGGGGATTGGGGAGTGGGGGCGAGCGAGGGGGGATGGGAAGTGGAGGTGCCGGGGTGGTTAGAGTTACGGGGGATAAGGGGAAGCGAGGGTGGGCCGGCTGCTGGCCTGGTTGCCCGACTGGGCCAGCCTGTTGGGTCGGTTGGCCCATGGGGGGGGGGGGTTGTTTTATTCCTTTTTTACCTTTTCATATTTTTCTTCTTTGTTTCATTTTAGTTACACATTAATTTTAACTTAGTAAAATAATGTTTCATAACAATCCACTACTATAAAAAGTTTTACCCTGATATAAAATAGTCTAGTATTATATAAAATACCAAAGTCGTTCAAATAGCTGTTTTGCTACTGTTTAAATCATTTTAGTGCATTAAATATTTTTTAAAAATGTGGTTCCTCCACCATTAGGACTTGGGATTTATTTGTCCCATTTTGAACATTTTAGTTTTAACGCTTTTGACAAATTTACTGCTTGACTTGATTTTGAATTTTGGATTTGAATCGGTTTCGATCTAACACGAGATTAGCAAGAGTAACCGTCGTGACATGGCATCATTAACAGATGTTTACTGTCGGTGTAATAGAGTAGGGGTACCCTAGTATCCCGAACTTGTGCACGGGCAGTTGCAGCACCCCGCGGCGGGCCTTGCCGCGGTGACCGCCTAGCTCCTCCATGGTTCCTTTGGAGCCATTCAAGAACAAAGTATTTAAGTCAAAGAGACAAGGCCCGGCAAGAGGAGCTTGCCGGAAGGCCAATCAAGGCACCTAGAAGACAAGGCCCCGCAAGAGGAGCTTGCCGGAAGGCCCGTGAGCGACAAGCTTCCGGACGCGACAGGCAACAACCGCGCAAGGCGCTGTCATGCTGTAGACTACCACGCTGCTCCTCGCGCCCGAACATCCACCAACGTGTCGCCATGGGACCTTCCAGCGCTGCTGTGGCAAGAGGCGTGCAGCCGCGAGCGCCGTGGTAAGCGGTGCCGACAAGATTGCCGCCGTGGCGAAGCGATGGCGCCCCCGACGTCCCTTTCGCAGACTGCTTAGTCGACTTAGACGGGCATTTAATGCCTTTGTCCCCCCGCCGTGGTTAGGTATGGGACACTGCATAAGTAGCTGTACCAACCGCAACTCATTTTCCGCTTTTACCCTTGTTCACGCTGCCACCTGCCGGTGACCCCTTGAGCATATAAAAGGAGGCCCATGCGCAACGAGAAGGGGTTCACTCATTCAAACCAGAGAACTCCCACGCTAGGTCTTGTAGCTCTCAGCGCTCCCTAGCAAGAACACAATACAATCGCATAAGCAGCAGAGGGAGTATTATCTCCGGAGAGCTCCGGTTGTAACTGCCGGTAAGCTTCGCCGATCCGCTTCTTCAGG
This sequence comes from Aegilops longissima, assembly GCA_021605205.1. NCBI lineage: Eukaryota > Viridiplantae > Streptophyta > Magnoliopsida > Poales > Poaceae > Aegilops > Aegilops longissima. Next base: position 6,750 of record JAHIAM010004963.1, on the reverse strand, counting down.
CGATCTCGCCCCCCGAACCGAAGGGGCTCGGTCCGCCGTCCCCATAGGTGTTCGTGGGTACGATCAGCTTCTCGACATCTTTGGCGCCACGTAGGGGCGCCGAGGCTGTGTGAACCTGATCCGCGCTCACACGAGCAACATCTGCATCATCTTCACCAACATGCCACCGAAGAAGAAGGCTTCGCGGCAACCGCCTGGCCCACGCCGAACCCACCACCACCGGAGCAAACGAGTGGTGGGGTAGACGCCGCGAAGAACGGGCGCCGACGAGGGAGCCCATGGTGCCGCCAAGTCCAAGGACAAGGCTGCGCAGACTTCGGCGCTCAGACATGCACCGCGCCCATCTCGGAGGCGCTGGACCGACAGCGCCATGGTACTCGCAGTACCATACGCTCATGGGCCAAGATCGAGCTGGTGGATCCGGGACGCCAAGACCAACACGAAGCTTCAACAGTTGGTGCGAAAGGGGGCACGGTCGCCTGGTCGAGATATCGCTTCTTTGACGATGAAGTCCGGCATATCCCGCCTCGCACCGCTCGCCATCGCCGCCCACCAATCAGGCGTAAGCTCGCGCGAGCTCAATCGCTTCCTGGATTACCCTCCAACAGCAGATAAGGTCGACGAATGGAGGGCCACCATTCAGAGTATCATTGGCTTTGCTAACGGCGACACTCGCTGCAACTATGTATCGCTGCCGCGCAGACGACAAGGCACGAGCCGGTGGCGACGAAACCTGTGGGTGCAACCACCATGCACTTCTCCACCCCGGCGGCCAAGATCGCTAACCGCCGGATCCACCTCGACAAATGACTCCACCGCCCATCGGATCCACGAGCTCGCCGCGATCATCGCCAAGTTCTTCATGAACGACAACAAGAAGACGCCGAACTCAGATCGAAGCGCCAAGAGAAGCGCCAAGGCCAATCCGACCAGCGCTGGGCCCTCCGTCGACATGCATGCGCCAGGGGGAACCAGGAGACTTGCCAGACGCGTAGGTTGCCCCCTGCTCACTGTGAGCTGCGGCAGGTCCAAAGGCCCAAAGAAGAAGAATTTCTGCCAGATGTGCGCATAAGCACGACGGCAAGACGACCTGTCGGAGTTCCTCAAAGATCTACACCATTGCGTGCAAAGCTGTCGGAGGGCGAGACGACAAGATTCGCCAACTACTTCCCCGGTGCTCAAGCCCAATGTCGATCTTGGCTCATGCACTTGCCGGACAACTCCATATCCTCCCGACAGATCTATGCCATCAGTTTGTCGGCGCTTCATAGGCGCCACAAGCCTCATGGCTAAGAGAGTGACCTTCATCTCGCCGCCTGTATGAAGGAGAACCCCCGCAAGTACATTCAAAGATTCAGCCGTACAACACAACATCCCACACGCCCACCCTGTCATGTAATCGCCTGCTCCATCGAACGCGCGAACCGCAGGATGCGGAGGAGATGGCGGTGCAAGATCGAGACGCCAAGCGAGCTCTATGCCCTGGCCGACAAGTGTGCACGTGTCAAGAAGAGAGAAGACTTCGAGAGAATGTAGAAGCAGCAGGATCTGATAGTGAGGAGACTGCCCCGGCAAGGAAGAGCCGCCGGCGGAATAACAGAAAAAAGAATGGCAAAGATGTGCTAGTTGTTGAGCAGTCCGCAACGGAGGCGGCACCAAGAAAGCTAAAATTGGTAACTCCGCAAGGAGGTTGTCAGCCAAGGCGATAACAGCCAGCTGTGGCATCGCCGACAAGGTGACAGCTCCAACAAGCAATACTGCAAGATCCACCGCACCAAGGGCCATGACCTCCAGAGCTGCAAGAAGGTAGAGCAGCTTTTTGAACAGCAGAAGGCTGAATACGAGCGACGCGACAAGGAGAAGGCTCAAGAAGGTGCTGGAGGAGCCAACAAGAAACGTCCCGGCCGGGGAGGACGCCGCGGCAAGGCCAAGCAGCGGCAAGGAGACAGACCTCCCCTCGGCCGCGACAAGGATGAAGATGACGACGATGATGAAGACATGGATGATGACGAGGCCGATGAGCAGGAGTTCCGTAAAGCCACAGAGGTCTTGTGCATTGACGGCGGTGCTTCCTCGTGATACTTCACACCGCCAGCCAAGCAAGTGGATGCGGAAGTCAATGCAGCGAACCGTCTGGCCGAGTCACGCAAGCCTCGAAATGGTCCAGACGCCTATCATCTTCGATATTGAGGACCACCGATTGCATAATCATGCGGTCGGTGCTTGACGATGTTGGTTTCACCAACTATCCGCAACCTCAAGGTCACTAAGATGCTAGTTGACGGTGGGGCCGGGCTTGAATCTGATCTCCTCCGCGGTGCTCCGTAAGCTTCAGATCCTCGATAGCGAAGCTCAAGAGACCGCACATTCCAAGAAATCAATCTGGAAGGAGCAAGCCAAAGGAAAGATCACATTACCCGAATATTTGGCAATGAAGCTGAACTTCAGGATCGAGAGGGTCACTTTTGACGTTGCTGATTTTCCATTGCTCTTACAATGGGATACTTGGTCGCCCAAAGACTCGCCAAGTTTGTGGCAGCTCTCATTATGCATAGAACTTGCTCAAGATGCCCGGCCCGATAAGTGTCATTTCTATCCTCGGCGACAAGAAGGATGCTCTTATCTGCGCCGACAAGATCTACCGGAAGCAGCCGCAGCAGATCACAAGTCACTTGCCGCTGAAGCTCCCGGGGAAGAAGAAGACCAAGTCCGCAAGAGCTCGATGCCCACTCCGCAAGCGCACTCTTCGGAGTGCTGCGCCACCGCCGAGGACGCACCATCGAAGCTCCACCGCAAGTATAAGAAGACGATGGCAGCTCCAAACCAAGAAGGTGTCCGCTAAGGAGGACGGCACTGGTGGTACCTTCACCCTCGCGCCACTCTTGACCCCAAATAGGAAGGCGCTGCTGCTTTCTCATGGGCGAACGCCGACGTGTTTGCATGGCAACCGCCTCGACATCCCCGGTGTTCCTGAAAGTAATTGAGCACCATCTTGTCGCTCGCCCCTCATGCGCCGACCCGCCAAGCGTAAAGTCGAAGCAAGCTGTGGAGCGCCAAGAGTTCATTGCGTAAGAAATCAAGAAATTGGAAGCAGCAGCCTTGTCGAGGAGTGCTCCATCCTACGTGGTTGGCCAATCCTGTAGTTGTGCGCAAGGCAAACGGAAATGGAGGCTTTGTATCGACTTTACCGATGTTAATAAAGCTTGTCCCAAAGACCAATTTCCTTGCCACGACGACCAGATTGTTGACTCCACGACCGGATGTGATTTGCTTTCATTTCTTGATGCATACTGGATACCATCGATCTTCATGGCGTAAGAGGATGAGGAGAAGACCGCATTCATCACCCCATGTGGCACATGCTGTTTTGTACGGATGCCTTTGGTTTAAAGAATGCTGGTTCAACATTTGCAAGAGTAGTCCATCACGCTTTTGAGCCACAAATACACGTAAATGTGGTCAAAAGCAAAGACAGGGCAACTCGATTCAAGATTTAGACGAAACCTTGCAAATCTGCGCAAGATCAACCTCAAGCTCAACCCCGAGAAGTGCGATTTGGAGTCCCTCCGCAAGCTTCGGTTCTTCGTGTCTCAGCGGAGAATTGAAGCCAATCCCAACAAGATCAAGGACATTGAGCAGATTGAAGCACCAAAGCGCCAAGGATGTACGAAGACTTGCTTGATGCGCTGCTCTCAAGAGGTTTATCTCTAGGTCTGCTGAGCGCCCCCGCCTTTTTTCAAAATATTGAAAAGGCAGGTCCAATGAAATGGACTCCGAAGCGGAGGCTGCGCCGCAGACTTGAAGAGGTACCTGTCCTCCACTCTAATACTTGTCGCACCTAAGCCACAAGAGAAGTTGCTGCTATATATAGCGGCAACCAATCAAGTGGTTAGTGCTGTTAGTAGCGGAGAGGAGGCGGATGATGAGCCCGAACCATGGCAGATGCATCCAATGGCTGCAGGGGCTTCACCGCAAGCTCGTCCCGATAAGGATGGATCTCGCGCAGAGCATGAGAATATGCCGAAAAGGATGGTGCAGCCTAAGTTTACTTTTGTCGGGCCTCCCTTCGCAGGGGGCTAGGTCAAGGTACTGTGTGCGAAATTGCTTTTCGGTCTTCTCATGGCCTCGAGAAAGCTGCGCCATTACTTCCAAGCACATGAAGTCACAGCTTGTCACTCGCTTTCCGTCAAGAGGATATTGCAAAATCCGTATAAATCGGCAGGATTGTCGAGTGGGCGCTGAACTGTCAAGCTTTGGTCTCAAGTTTGAGAGCACTTCAACTATCCAAAGCAGAGCCTTGGCAGAATTCATAGCAGAATGGACGCCAACACAAGACGAAGAAATTCCGTAAACGAGCATCCCTGGCCAAGGAAACAAGCAAAGAGTGGCTAATGTACTTTGATGGTGCCTTCGCAAGGTAAGGCCGGCGCAAGTGCGCATGCTTGTTGCACCCACCGGAGAGCACCTCAAGTACATAGTCCAGATGCACTTTCCCAAGGAGCAAGCAACAAACAATACTGCAGAGTATGAGGGTTTGCTTGCCGGTCTCAGGATCGCAGTGGACCTTGGGATCAAGAAGCTCATTGTCAGGGGTGACTCACAGCTTGTCGTCCGCCAAGTGAACAAGGATTATCAGAGTCCATTGATGGAAGCCTATGTTGATGAAGTGAGAAAGTTAGAAGAGCACTTTGACAGCCTGCATATGGAATATGTTCCAAGAGCTCAGAACGATGTTGCTGATGGCTTGTCAAAGTGCGCTGCACTTAAGTTACCTGGAACCAGGGATCTTTGTGCTCAAGCTGACTCAACCATCCGTAACACCATCAACCGGACAGAACAAGAAGAGGAAGTTGGTTTCCGGTGACTACTTTCCAGCAGAGCTCCCAAGCCGCCGCCAAGAAGATCCCCAAGATCGAACACTAATATCGCTGAGGAGCAGTCTGTCTGACAAGCCCAAGGGTTTGTTTCATGAAGCAGACGCCCCGACAAGTTTTGCTCGCAAGCTTGCCGGGAACGCCAAGCTCCGGCTGAGCCGCAGGTTCTCGCCAGAGAAGCGGATGTTCCCAGAGCAGCAGCAGATGTGCCTTTAGTCCTTGTTGTCGAGCCACAAGCTCCAAAGATGGGCACAGCAGATTGTCCCTTTCCTTCAGACAGTGAGAACTTCCCAAGAGCAAGAAGAAGCGGAAAGAGTAGCCCGCAAGCTCAAGTATGTACCTGTTTGTCGACAACACTGCATGTAAGAAGACTCAACGGGTGAAATTGAAGTGTATTCACCGAAGATGGATGTAAGCTGTTAAGAGAGATACATGGAGGCATATGTGGTCACCACATTGGCGCAGAAGAGCACTTGCCGCAAAGCTGCTCCCAAGATGGTTTCTTTTGGCCGATGCCTCCAAGATGCAATCGCACAAGTAACCAAGTGTGAAGCGCGCCAGCCCATTCCAAGCAGATACACCAGCCAGCCTCATGCTCTCCACGATCCCTTTATCCCGCCATTTTTGGTCTGGGGTTCGACATCTCGCCCTTCCCCGAAGTTGTTTGGGGCTTTGAGTACTTGTACGCTGTAATCGATAAGTTCACAAAGTGGCCGGAATTGGAAGCAGCGAGGAAGGTGACAACGACAACAAGCCAAGAGAGTTCTTCAGTCGATTGTTTGCCGCTTCGGAATCCCTAACAGATCATCACCGCAATGGCACGCAATTCACTAGCCGCACCTTCATGCAAGACGCCCAAGATCTTGGCGCAAGGTTCTTTTGCTTCGCTTGCTCATCCGAGAAGCAACGGTCAAGCGGAGAGGGCAAATGCTGAAGTGCTGTGGGCTCAAGACCAGAATTTCGGCAAGCTGCACACGCAAGGAAGAAATGGATTGAGGAGCCGCCGGTGGTTCTTGGTCGCATCAGACGACGCCAAATCGAGCCACCGCCGACACCTTTCGCAAGAGCAGTTGACGAGCAAGAGCAGCCACATGACAAGATGACGCTACGCTTCCTTGAGGAGGACCGCCTTTCAGGCCGCCGCACGAGCTGCTCGTTATCAGAAGCTTTGCGCCGCTACCATAGCCGCAGTTAATGCCAAGTCTCGAGGAAGGCGACCTTTGTTCTTCGCTGCAAATCCGCCAAGAATTCCAACAAGTCGACGCCAAGTGGGAAGGCCCTTATCGGGTGAGACGAAGTCACTAGGCCCGGGCGCTGTCCGCTTTGAGACCAAGATGGCATTCCGTGAGCAACTCCTCGAATATCGAACATCTTCGTAAGTTTTACTCAGAGCGCGTTGCCGGAACCTGTTCCGCAACCACCTTTTGTACAAGTCTTGCCGATGTTACATGTAATCCTTTGTACAAAGCCGGGCGCAGACTCTCGCATCAAGAAGCTCATGTGTTCCGCACATCTTGTCAATTTCATGCTTTCTACTTATATTTGCATGCATTATCCGACACTTTGTGCAGCACCTACCCCGTAAGAAATAACGAGCAATAAGGCTCCATATATTTATTTTCTTCTTTCTTTCTCAAAGAAAGGAAGGTTCCCCGCCCACAAGTTTGCCGGGGAAGGAGAGGATAATGGTGTGGACCAAAGGCCGCTTCAAGGAAGTTTCACTTACCAGAAGCAAACGACAGAAAAGCTGTTGCCAAAGTTTGAGCAATCAGTTTTAAAGTTATCTTCCTCGAACGACTGCTTTGTATGGAAAACTGTATGCGGAGGAACTAATCAGAGCTAGTTTGCGCCTTACTTTGTTTCGAAGTCCGCCAAC
>JAHIAM010004962.1:0-31862 GCA_021605205.1 Aegilops longissima | reverse complement strand
TGACGCCGGCTTCTTCTTCACTATAGACATGGGAAAGAACAGCCCAAAGCGCTTGAAGGTTTCATGGAGGTAGTAGTGGTTTTTCTTCACCGCATTGTGTGTTGAGGTCATGTTGTGAAGAAAAGTACCAAACCGACGCTTGACCCATTTATGATTACGATCAACCTTCCGATGAAGACCGAGGAGTAACTCACGATCACCATCACCCCGGGTGCAGAGCTTGAGGACTTTGCTTGACCGAGGTATTTGCGGCCGAGTCATGTGTGGCGAGTCATCATTGGTGGAGTAGGATGTCGCTTGTAAACTGTCCATCCAATGGACTAATGCCTTCATCGATCACAGCAGTAGCCTTGCCCTTGTCATCATCTCGAGGTAAATGTCCGCTTGAGGACTTCAATCGGAGGCAAGTAGCTGCAGTGGGTTCAAAGTATCAGCCTTGTAATTGAGTGAAGACCTTGTCCCGATGAGTCTCATAATCCAAGGCGATAAGGCTTCAGCTCAAATGGTGACATAGCTATGTTTGCCGTGGTCCTCATGAAGAAATCATGGAAGTTGACGGAACGCCATGGATGATGTTGAAAGCATATTCTTCATGATGCCAACGACTTCTTCATCGCTCGAATCGTGGCCTTTGATAGGACTCATTGTCTTCATCGTAATCCGATAGACACCCGAGGCACATATAATAATTCCTTGACGAGGAATTTGGTTCTTGGGGCCTGCTTTGGTTTCAAAGGCTTCATCAAGACTTGCATATAGTGATTTGAAAGTTCGTTCGTCAGAGATACGGCGGCACCATCAAGTGGAGGATCGAGTGGTAGGGCACGGGCAATTCAGCTTGTCGGTGCCTTGTAGTGAGTATTTTCACCATCCAATCTAAGACCCATGAGTTCACGCTTCGCCTCCGTGATGTGCAGCGTTGCATAAAATCAAGAATTAGTTCTTCATTCCACCACAGATATTAGTGCAGAAATTTAGAAGTCCCAAGATCGTGAAGAACACCGAGGATCGCCCAAAGCTCGGCAAAGGACTCCATATCCACATGAGGAATATGAGCATGATCAAGATTTTATCCTTGTTGAAGAGCAAGGAGGAATAGAAGTTGGCTTGGCCGGCAGTCCGTAAACGCCTCTTCCTAATGCGAGCAGTAATCATATGGATTATAGTCATTGAAGAACACGTGCTCGGCAAAGAAATCTTCAGCCTTGAACTTTTGCTTGCTTGAGAACGGATTCTTTGCTTGGGCAGAGGGGTGTCGAGTTGCATCACCACCTCGTGAATCGCAAGTTCAGTTTCTTCAGTCGAGGAATTTCTTGTTCCTCAACAGATGCAGAATGAGGATCGCAGAAGCAGTTTCATCAAGACTAGTGGCTGGAATTTCTTCATGCACGTAACCAAAGGTTTGAGTTTCTTCAGAGTCCACTTGGACTGCTTTGTAGGAGACTGAGGAATTGTTGGAGCGGGTGAAGAGAGGAGTATTAGGATGCCGATTTTCCCAAAAGTCATCATTGATCACCGTGTGGTGCATCCAATATCCACATCTTCATCTTCACTTCTCAACACCACCTCTTCACTGTGAACCGAGGCATAGGTGAGGAATGATCGGGTTGAAGGGATTGCATCCACTTCACTTCTTCATCAACCTGCTCGACGGGCAGCAGAATGATGTTCTTCATCGATCCGATTGGGATCTCATAGTCTTCCAAAAGGAACAACGCCCTTGATGGCATGGAGGAAATTGGAACAGCATCAATTGATTTTCAGATGAGCTGGTCATAGGCCTCATTTTCTTCGCAGTCAAGAATCGACGCAGCCGATGCTTTCTTTTCTTCACAAAGAGCTCGCTCAGAGCTCTTGGTTTTCTTCACATCGAGGCGATGGAAGAATTGGTGTTGGAGTTGGCGGAGGAGCCGAGGAATGTGGTTCGCTTTTCAAAGCAATCGATGCGCTTGTTCTGCCTTGAGTAGCTTTTCAGCGCACCACTAGTGGGTGCCCCGGCACTTTCTTCAATGGGCCGGAATGGGATCATCAGCCCGAACCAGCATTTTCATCGCAGTTGAACGCCATCGCCGTGCCGGCACGTTCTTCGCTTGGTTGGGCCGAGGCTTCACCGAGGAATTTCATGTTGCACTCGGCTGCAACATTTGTGAAATTCTTCGTCAGTTCACAAATCGACCTTGGCTCCTTGCCAATCAAAGCATAATATGAATCAAGCTTTTGCTAAGGTCTTGAATTTCAGTCCGACCTTGAGAAGCTCCTCGTGTCATCTTGACAACGCTTTTCTTCAGAACTTCTCCTTCCTCAGATTGAGCCTTTTTGATTTCCCTTGCCTTCTCAAACTTCCATTTTTCTTCAGCGATGAAGTGAGTCAACATATGACTTTGCCTGTGTGTCGATGAAGGTCGCATAGGGTATTGGGATCCTTGTGCCGTAGATCAATATAGTCGAGGATTTTCTTCGGATTCAACAAAGTAGGGCACAAATGTGCCTTTGGCTCTAGCGGCCTTTTCTTGACGGTCTCGATGATTTCCGCAGTTCATCATCGATGCCTCATCATCGAAGGCACATGGAATGCAACCTGTTTTTCCTTGGCTAGGCCGAGGACCTCGCCCAGCTGTTGCTTTGGTCTTCAAATTGAGTCGGGCCGATGATGAAATGGGAGCGGCCGAGGAACTTGCGTAAACGCCGAGGCAATTGAGAAGCCAGCAGTCCTTTGACATGTAGCTAGGTGCACAGAACTCAAGACTTTGACGGAGCTGTTGAGGACTTTGGTGGAGCAGCAGCAGCAGGTGAGGAATTTGCTTGGAGGGTGTCAGCCGAGGAACTTGGCCGTGAGGGCGCAGATGGTGAAGCACTTGGCTTATGAGCAGGCTTCTTTGCATGGATTTCTCGGCTGACCGAGACCTCAGGCAGCAGTAGCAGCGCGTAATCCTCATTGAATTTCTTCACCGCCTCCTTTGCTTGCTTTTGCCAATTTTGCTTGGTGTTTAGCCCATTCATCGTGAAAGTCCTCACCTCGCTTGATGCTTGTGGGATCAGCTACTTGGCCAGTGCCAAAGGAGCTTTGGGCATGGAGGATTTAGAGCTAATTTCTTCATGTACTTAGGAGTTACATATCTATATTCCTCCATTCCCGTGCCCATCTCCGCTCAATCTTCCAATACCCACCTTATGCTGATTTTTGTTTTCTTCATCCGTGCAGTAGAGTCAAGATAGATTTCCTCGTGATTTCAAACGCTGTCATAACCTCGGTTTCTTTCCTCCTTTCGTGGCTTCTACCGCCCTGCCATGTTCTTCAGCTTGAGGAATTTGAACAATTGAGTTCTTCTCAAGAAGTGTGCAGTTTTTCTTCGAGGAACGCTGCAAATGAGTTAAGTTGATGAGAACCTAGGGATTCAAAGAGATGACATGTGTACCGTGAACAGAGTATAGTTGCGAGGAATTTGGAGAGGTCATATGCTTCTCGTAAGGTTTTACAAAAAGAACAGGTTTTGAGGATTTTGACCAGATGAGTTTGAAGAATTTCACTAAGCGCTTTTTGTCTTAGGTTCCAGAGTTGTATAGATCGAGGATCCACACAATTGAGGAATCTTGAAGAAAATCATTGCTTAGAGAAACAGATCAAGAGATTTGAGGTGTTCATATGTGTGAAGATTTGAAGAATAAACACCTTTGAAGATTTTCAAGAAGATTTGAGAATCAAAGCGAGTAATAAAAGTAACTTTTAATTACTCAAGTGAAGAACACGACTAACCGAGAAGAACAGTTGGGAAGTTCGTCTGCTCAGATCTTCCACGCCCTAACTTGGCGGAGGAAGACAGCCACGGCGGCGGTGGAGTGAGGATTTCCATGGTCGGGCGCGAGTACGCCATGCGACGAGGTCGAGGCAAGAAGCTTTTCCTCACCGCGATTTATGGAGAAGCGGCGGCGCTTAGGGTTTGAGGAGCTCGAGCGAGAGAGAGGTCGAGCAGAGTAAAAGAAGTGAGGAAGGGAGAGGGTATTTATAGACACGGTGAAAAACGGATCGCTCAAGATTTAGGACTAACATGCCCCTCGACCATTTCCTTCTCACGACATGTGTCACCCACGCATCGTAGTGGAGATCGTACGATCGTGGGTGAATAGAATAATGCATCGGGATGCGGAACGGTTTGAGCGCAAAAACGAAGGTTTGATAAGATCAGTTTTAACGCTCGCTGTAATTTCTTCACTGTCAAGGACACAAAGGAAGATTTTGAACGAAGTTTCAAAATAGAACGATATGAAGAATTTGTGAATGGATTGGGTTGAGTATAGCATAGAGGGGAAGGGTCCCATCACATTCACTTAGCGTAAAAAGCGACTTGAAGAAATAGCCATAAGTGAATGTCAGAGGACATAAACCCATATATATATATAGCCAATGAAGAAAGACGATTTGGAAGGAGTGAAGATTTTGCAAAGTTGAAGAATTTGAAAATGAAGAATTTCAAAACTGAGGAAAACTCAAATTGAAGATTTTCAACTTGGTGGTGGCGTGACCCAATCAGATAAGAAAGATGATTTCACACCGCATACAATTGTCGAGGGTTCTGAGAATCAAATTCTTCATTAATTTCTTCACACTAAGAGTGTTATTCTTCATTGATTGAAGAAAACGCTTTTCATGTGTTGCACATCTAAGTCATCAATTTTGCATAAGTGTTAGGATGTGTGCCTTTTCCAAAGAACGCTCAAGATTCTAAGATATTTAGCTCACACCGCAACTTGCTAAATCTCTTCTCATCCAAGGGCTTAGTGAAGATATCAGCTAGCTGTTCTTCAGCCTTCACGTGCTCGATGGAGATGTCGCCTTCAACACATGATCACGAAGAAAATGATGACGAATTTGAATGTGCTTTGTCTTCGAAAGTGCTGAACCTGGTTGTGAGTAATCTTGATGGCACTCATTGTCACAATAGAGAGGCACATTCTTCACGTTGATGCCGTAGTCCTTGAGAGTTTGCTTTATCCATAGCAATTGAGCACAACACGAGCCAGCAGCAATGTATTCAGCTTCCGCAGAGATGTGGATATGCAGTTCGCTTTCTTCGAGGACCAATGCACTCAAAGATCGTCCGAGGAAATGACAAGTACCAGATGTTGACTTTGGTCCACACGATCACCAAAGATAGTCGAGTCGTAATATCCAATGAGATCAAAAGTAGAGCCCTTGGGGTACCATAATCCTAGTGTTGGTGTGTGAGCTAGATATCAAGAATATGCTTCACAGCCTTATGGTGTGATTCCTTCTGTAGCTTGAAATCGGGCACACATGCAAACACTAAGCATTATATCTCGCCTAGATGCACATAAGTACAATAAAGAACCAATCATGGAGCGTATACCTTGTGATCAAGTCAATACCATTTTTATCAAGGCATAGATGGCCATTTGTGGGCATAGGAATTTTGACGCCTTTGCAATCTTGCATGCCTAATTTCTTCGTGACATCTTTGAGGTATTTCTCCCGAGATATGAATATGCCATTGTGTTGTTGATTTAATTTGAAGACCTAAGAAGAATTTCAACTCTCCCATCATAGACATTTGATATTCTTCACTCATCATATAGGCAAATTCATCACTATAACGTTGGTCAGTACAGCCAAAGATAATATCATCAACATATATTTGGCACACAAACAGTTCACCATCATAAGATTTAGTAAAGAGAGTAGGGTCGAGTGAACCAAGTGTGAAGCCATTCTTCACAAGGAATTCCTTCAATGTATCATACGACGCCCGAGGGGCTTGCTTGAGGCCATAGAGGGCCTTATTGAGTCTGAAGACTTTGTCGATTCTTGGATCTTCAAACCCGGGGTTGAGCAACATATACTTCTTCCTCAAGCTTACCATTGAGGAATGCACTTTTCACATCCATTTGATATAGAGTGATATTGTGATGGTTAGCATAGGCGTAGTAATATGCTAATAGACTCAAGTCTAGCGACAGTGCAAAGGTTTCATCGAAATCAATTCCTTCAACTCGCGGTAGCCTTGAGCTACTAGTCGCGGCTTTTTCCTCACCACAAGACCATTTTCATCTTGCTTGTTGCGGTAGATCCACTTTGTGCCAATGATATTATGCTTGCGAGGATCTCGACGCTTGACCAGCCTCCTGCATATTGTTGAGCTCGAACCGATGTAATTCTTCTTGCATGGCCTGAATCCACCTGTTCCAGAATGCTTCATCTACCTTAGTGGGCTCGTGATAGAGACAAAAGCATAGTGCCCACAAAAGTTAGATAAATGTGAAGCTTTTGAGCGCAGTGAGAGGACCTGCGCTTTAATGTCATCGATAATCTTCTCCACTTGTACTTCTTTTGCAACGCGAGGATGAGCTGGTTGTCGCCGAGGAATTTGATCATTTTCCTCAGACCATTTTCTTCAAAGATTATCTTCAGTGCATCACCGACGTTTTTCAGCAGACATGAATGAATTCTTCAGCAGTTTCTTCAAGAGGAATGACATCCTCAGCTGCCTTGAACCTGATAGAATCCCCTGTGCTGGTTCGCTAACATGTAGGTAGGTGCTCTTTTGCAGCCATTAGTTTCATCGAACCGCACATCTACAAAGGTCAACAATCTTGTGTAGAGTGATGTTGAAGACTCAGAGGTGTGCGTAGTCCTTTCCAGAACCAAGCATAAAACCTTCATGTGCTTTGCAAATTTAGAGTTGTGGTGAGGATCTCTAATCCAGCATTTAGCAATCAAGACTTTGAAATAACTTACATTCGGTTTCTTGTCGCTGAGGAGTTCATAGGCAGATTCTTGAAGAATTTGTGAAGATATACTGCTGATGATGTGGCACGCAGTGTCAATTGCTTCAATCCATAAACGACTAGGCGCTTTGTATTCATCACATAGTGCGAGCCATCTCAACAAGAGTTCTGTTCTTGCGCCCACGACGCCCATTTTGCCGAGGAGTATAAGGAGCAGATAACTCATGAGTAATACCAAGTTCATCAAGATAGTCATCAAGACCGGAATTTTGAACTCAGCCCATTGTCACTCCTCAGAATAATGTGTACCCATGTGTACCCATGTGTAACAAGAGTAATCATCAACAATAACAAAGCCATATAGAGATGCATCATTAACTACACTGAATAATGATTGGGACCAAAGAGGTCCATGTGAAGCAATTCAAGGACGAGTAGTGGTCATGATAGTCTTCGCTGGATGCTTGGCCTTGGTCATTTTTCCAGCTTCACAGTGCTCCACATAAATGGTCCTTGAGGAATTTGACATTCTCGATGCCAATGACATGCTTCTTCTTCGCAAGCTGCAGTAAATTCCTCATGCCTCGCGTGACTAAGTCGCCGATGCCATAGCCAGCCTTCTGAAGCTTTTGCAAGTAGACACACGGCTGGTTGTGGTCCCGTGGAAAAGTCAACAATGTACAAGTCTCCTCTCCTAAAGCCTTCGAAGACTTTGGAATTGTCAGCTTCCATAATCACAACACAACGATATTTGCCAAAGATAACAACCATATCAAGATCACAAAGCATTGAGACTGACATGAGGTTGTATCCTAAGGACTCAACAAGCATGACTTTGTCCATGTGCATGTCCTTAGAAATAGCAACCTTACCAAGACCCAATACCTGACTTTTGCCTTTGTCAAAGAAGATGATATGTTTCAGATGTGACGGTGATAAGGAGCATCCATCAATAGATTCTTGTCACCACCATGTGATTTGTACATCCACTATCGAGAACCCACTCAGGGTTTTGGGTTGATCATCCCGCAGATGAATTAGTATAACTTACGATCTCATATACTTCATCGCTGAAGAATATGATATCAAGTTCATCGATGAATTTCATCACCAAGATTCGATAAGCAAGATGAGGACGCAGAAATGAAAGTTCATTTCATCATGATTAGCTCAAGGCCCTTTCGTGCAATTTGTCGCTCCCAAAGAAATTCTTCAGACGTTAAGGCACGCCTAGAGACCTGACCTCGCAGAAGGGATTAGTTCTTTTTCTTCACCACCCACATCTCAAGGTGGCAAAGAGTTCATCATTCTCAAAGCACCATACGAGAATGGTGGCATAGAGGCCAAACCATTTTGTTTCACATAAAAGGGGTTAGGTAAGCATATGAATAAGCAGAAATTCTTCGAGGACTTATGAACATATTGGTTTGAAGAATAATGCACATATTCATAGCCCTTAGCTCTACCTCGCAAACAGAGTTGTTAGCACGATGATAATCATATGTGGACTTTGATCCTTTTGAGGAATTTGATCCACGTGAGGAATTTGGTCCGTATGAAGAATTTGATCTGGGGTTCCTATTCTTCGTGTGGTGTCATGAGGACATTCACCAAGATTTTCAAGACACATCTTGGGAACCCAGATTTTCTTCAGAGGGAACTGCCTCGCAGTTAGTGCCAACATATCTAGCAAATACTTCACCATTCTGATTTTTGAACAGTTTATAGTTGAGTCAAATGACTCATCGCCAGTAATGAGGAAATTCACATGTAAAGTCAGATAGGTAGATGGATCAATCGAGGTCCCTTTGCAAAGAACCCACGAGGTTTTGGGATACCGCTCAAAGCTTCCAAAGATGTTCCATCAGCATTTAGTTTCTAGGTGGACTAACGAGCAGTGTCACTGCTAAGCTCAGCACTTAAGCCCGTGTCAAGGCCTCGCTCAAGAAAGCTGCTTAACGAGCTGAAAACTCTGCCTCGGCCTGCCTGCTTGAAGCTCATTATGCCCGTGAGCGCCTCGAGCCCAGCAATGTAATATAATGTGTTACGATATATATGATGAATGTAGGTGTGGTTTTCAAGATGAAATATGGTGACTACAAAAAATGCAGAGTTTGTGGCCTCATATGTCGATTAGATTGAATAGATGCTACTGAGGTGCTACAAAAATTTGTCACGTAAGATGAAAATATGTGTTGTGTTGTTACTAACGAGCTTAACGAGCTACTGTGAAACTCGGTAGCTCGCTTCATGCTTATTAATCTTAACGAGTTGACATTAATGATTGGCCTGTTCATTAGTTTTAGCTACGAGCTTAACGAGTTTAACTATCGAAAGCTCATTAAGCTCATGAGCTACGCAGCTTTGGTCCAGCCCTAGTTTCCTCTCAAAGGCTATACCTCTTCCTAGGGTTCCTGTTGAGAATCTGCTTTTTAAGCACATCACAAAGAGTCTCTGATGCCCTTTGAGGCTTTTGTACATGCCCTGCCATGTACAATTCCTTCAGCCTCAAGATCACAAGGATGCTAGCAATGTCCTCGATGAGGAATTAGTGATAGCAAGAGGCAGGTGAAGAATTTGTAACAGCTTGAAGCATTTGAACATTCAGTGAAGAATTAGCAGATTCACGCTCAATGCACTTTAAGCATGGAGGAACAAATTTTCTTGAGAAGCGCTGATTTGTTGAGCAAGTAATGAATCGCGCTTCCTTCTCAAGATCTTCATAACTCACTCTTAGCTTCTCAAGATCTTGCTTTTGAAGAAATTCATAAGAAAGTTTCTCATGATCGACAGGAGAGTGTTATGATGACCTTGAAGATCGCTGCCTAGACTCAAGTCTCTCAAGATTTTCAATGTGGCTTTAGTGCGATCCATTTCTTCACCCAACATATCATCACTTTTGTCTAGCATGTTTTGAACCTTTTCAAAAGCCCTTTGTTGTTTTATAGCCATCTTAGCAAGTTTAGAGTAGCTGGGCTTGAGATCCTCATCGATTCATTTTCACTAGATTCAGAGGAGGTGAAATTAAGACTTTGGCACCTTTTGCCATGAAGCAATAGGTGGAGCGAGTCATCATTTTCCTCATCAGCTTGTCGGCGGAGTCGGGCTTTTCAAGGTTGAAGATGGACTTGCTAACAAAAGCAAGAGCTTAGAGCCAGACTAGCCACACCAGATTCGGATTCTTCTGCATTCCTCTTCCTCATGTTCCTCGATTCAGCTTCAGAGTCCATTTCCTGCCAATGAATGCCCGAGCCTTTTTGGAGCTGCTCTTCTTGTGAGAAGAAGGCTTTGAGGATTTTGATGATGAAGATTTTGATGATTTCTTCTTCTTCTTCGCAATCGTAATCCGTAATCCTTGTGTTTCTTCTTCTTTAATTCCTTTTCCCATCGAGGACAATCTTGGATGTAGTGACCAGGTTTCTTGTATTTGTGACAAAGTCTTCTTATAGTCACTAGATGAGGAATCACCGCTTCTTGAGGATTTTCCAAAGCGACCACGCCTTGAGAATTTCTCGAATTTCTTCACGAGCAAGCTAGCTCCTCGCCTAATTCTTCAGATCTCCAAGGCTACTACCGTAGTCTTCACACTCAGATTCGGACACAGCCTTGGCCTTCGTGGCACGTGTTTTTCCATAGCCGTAACCATAGAGATCTCTTTCAAAGAAGTCGAACTCGTGAGTATTTAGCCTTCGAGGATATCGGCAGGATCAAGAGACTTGTAGTCACCTGCTCTTGTATCATCAGCATGAGTATCAAATGAGGAATCAAGCTATCTTAATAATTTCTTCACCACCTCATGGTCGGTGATGTCAAGGGCACCAAGTGCTTGAAGCTCATTTGAGATGTCATGAGGCGATCAAGGTTTGTTGAACATTTTCGCTGTGTCGAGTCTTTTGAAGCGTTGAAGAGATTCCAAGAACATCAACTCGAGAGTCACGCTGAGTTGAGACACCTTCATTTACTTTGGACAGCCTCGTCCCGTATGAGCTTGGCAGATTCCAAAGCACTCACTCTTCCATATTGACCTTTGCTCGATGGCCACATATGATATTCTTCGATGAGAATCGAGTTGCTTGAATCTCTTCACATCAGCAAAGATTCAGAGAAGGTGTGACCGAGGGAACACCATTTTCCACAACATACCGTAGATCGTTGTCAATTGCTTCAAGATGCATTCAGATCTTGTTCTTCCAAAGAGGGGTAGTCCATCCCATCAAGGTAGGACACCCTGCCGAGACCTTGATCATACCCGCTGGCCGACATAACTAAAACTCCAAGTGGTTAAACTAAATCACACGTAACAAGGGAGTACCTTGCTCGATACCAATTGAAAGTGCTATATCGACTAGAGGGGGGTGAATAGGCGATTTTATGAATTCTTCAACGAGGAATTTGCCGTGAGGAAATTACTTAGCTAAGAACTACTTGCAGCTGAATAAGTACTCAGGACTAAGCATAGCAGAATACACGATAGTCATCATGATGAAATGAAGACAATCACAAGATGTAGCGAATCACAGGATAACACAAGATGAAGACAAATGATCAAGAAATTGAACTGAGGAAATTGAGAAAGTCTTCAACAAAGTCTTCAAACATAGATATGAACAAACACTCAACACAAGAATGAGGAAATGAAAGGGTTGAGGAATTAGAACCAGTTAGGTTGGTGAAGACAATGATTTGGTAGACCAGTTCCAACTGCTGTCTGGGCTTGTACGTCCTGTTGGAGCGGCCGAGTATTTAAACTCGAGGACACATAGCCCCAGACACCCAAATGAAAGCACGCAGCTCAGACACCAAGTCCTCACCATATTCTCCTTGAACTAAGGTCACATGCACTCGCCCAATCACTCGTGGTAAGTCTTCAGCGCATTTCTAAACCTTCACAGACTTGGTCACTCGGCCATCCACAATTCCTCTTGATGTTTAGACCATGACGCCTAACCGCCTGGAAGAAGCACGCCTTCAAAGGTAACAAGCGCCGGATCCACGAGGATCAATTTCTTCAAGGATGCTCAATCACTTTGGGTTTGTAGGGGTTGGTTTTTGGTTTTTCCTCACTTGATGATTTTTGCTCAAAGTCCTCAGAGGATGGGTTGCTCTCAAATGACAAGTGTCAAGTTCTTCGAGCAGCCAACCAGCTAGTGGTTGTAGGGGCGGCTATTTATAGCCTAGGAGCAGCCCAACATGATAAGACATAAATGCCCTTCAATGATATGACCGTTAGGTGGATAAGATATTTTGGGACAGTCATGCCAAGAAGACAAAGAACGGTCGGAAATTTGACTCTCAAATTCCTCGTGGCTATCATGTTCTCATCGTAGGCAATCCAAGATCGGCGAATTTTAACTCCTCGCCGAATAAATTCTCAATGACTGTAAGAACTTCGCTCTCACATCAAGAAATTGACTGAATCGTATGAGATTTCCAAAGGCTTCACTCAAGGGATTGGTAGGTATAGGATTTTGAGTTGAGCATCACATGGAAATTTTTCCTTAGTATTTCTCGATTTCTTTAACAAAGACGGTGTTTTATGACTCAAGAAAGAGAAAATGAAACTACGAAACAAAAGTCTTCACGCTCATGTTCCTCAAATGAATACCAAGTCTTCAAGGTCACACCAATTTCTTCACTTTCAAAGTCTTCGTAAAGTCTTCGTAATATCAAAGTCTTTAGTTGAAGAACTTCATTTTAGGGGTCGATTTTCTCTCAGAATATCAAACTCCTCATAGACTTATAGACCTCGTACACTCACAAACACATTAGTTTCTTAACCTATAAGTCTTCAATACACCAAAATCACTATAAGCACTAGATGCACTTACAGATCCCGCACATGATTAAACTGGGGAAATAATGAAGGAAATATGCCCTAGAGGCAATAATAAAGTTATTATTTATTTCCTTATATCATGATAAATGTTTATTATTCATGCTAGAATTGTATTAACCGGAAACATAATACATGTGTGAATACATAGACAAACAGAGTGTCACTAGTATGTCTCTATTTGACTAGCTCGTGAATCAAAGATGCTTAAGTTTCCTAATCATAGACATGAGTTGTCATTTGATTAACGGGATCACATCATTAGGAGAATAATGTGATTGACTTGACCCATTCCGTTAGCTTAGCACTTGATCGTTTAGTATGTTGCTATTGCTTTCTTCATGACTTATACATGTTCCTATAACTATGAGATTATGCAACCCTGCTTACTAGAGGAACACTTTAGCGCTACCAAACGCCACAACGAATCGGGTGATTATAAAGGAGCTCTACAGTGTGTCTCCAAAGGTACATGTTGAGTTGGCGATTTCGAGATTAGGTTTTGTCACTCCGATTGTCTGGAGAGGTATCTCTCGCCCTCTCGTAATGCACATCACTATAAGCCTTGCAAGCAATGTAGCTAATGAGTTAGTTACGAATGATGCATTACGAAGAGTAAAGAGACTTGCCGTAATGAGATTGAACTAGGTATTGAGATACCGACGATCGAATCTCTGCAAGTAACATACCGATGACAAAAGGGAACAACGTATGTTGTTACGCGGTTTGACCGATAATGATCTTCGTAGAATATGTAGGAGCCAATATGAGTATCCAGGTTCCACTATTGGTTATTGACCAGAAACGGTTCTCGGTTATGTCTACATAGTTCTCGAACCCGTAGGGTCCGCACGCTTAAGGTTTTGATGATAGTTTTATTATGAGTTTATGAGTTTTGATGTACCGAAGGAGTTCGGAGTCCCGGATGAGATAAGGGATATGAGGCGGAGTCTCGAAATGGTCAAGACGTAAAGATCGATATATTGGACGACTATATTCGGACTTCGGAAAGGTTCCGAGTGATTCGGGTATTTTTCGGAGTACCGAGAGTTACGGAATTGCAGGGAGTATATGGGCCTTATTGGGCCATACGGAAAGAGAGAGGGCTGCCTAGGCAGGCCGCGCTTCTCAAGGCCTAGTCCGACTGACTAGGGGGAGGGCTGCCTCCTTCCTTCCCTTCTCCCTTCCCCTTCCTTCTCTCCTACTCCTACTAGGAAAGGAGGAGTCCTACTCCTGGGAGTAGGACTCCCCTGGCGCGCTTCTCCCCGGTCGGCCGCCTCCTCCCTTGCTCCTTTATATATGGGGGGGGGCACCTCATAGACACAACAATTGATCCTTGAGATCTCTTAGCTGCAAAGCGTGCCCTCCACCATAGTCCTCGATAATATTGTAGCGGTGCTTAGGCGGCCCCGCGACGGTTGAACATCAAGATCGCCACCACGCCTTCGCGTTAACGGAACTCTCCTCGACACCGGCTGGATCGAGTACGAGGGACGCCATCGAGCTGAACGGTGCTAGAACTCTGAGGTGCCGAAGTTTCGTGCTTGATCGGTCGGGCCGTGAAGACGCATTTACTACATCAACCGTGATTGTTCTAACGCTCGCTGGGTTCACGAGGGTACATGGACAACACTCTCCTCTAGTTGCTATGCATCACTATGATCTTGCGCGTGCGCTGGAAAATTTTGAAATTACTACGCTCCCCAATAGTGGCATCCGAGCCAGTTTTATGCGAGATGTTATATGCACGAGTAGAACACAAGTGAGTTGTGGGTGATATAGTCATACCGCTTACCAAAGATGTCATACTTTGGTTCGGGCGGTATTGTTGGATGAAGCGCCCGACCAACATTACGCCAGACGCTTACGCGAGACCGTTCTCCTGGACGTGCTTGCACAGAGGTGGCTAGCGGGCGCCGCCTCCAACTTTAGTTGAACTGAAAAGCATACGCTCGTCCTTGCGAAGGTTAAACAGCACCAACTTGACAAACTATCGCTGTGGTTTTGATGCGAGGTAAGAACGGTTCTTGCTAAGCCCGTAGCAGCCACGTAAAACTTGCAACAACAAAGTAGAGGCCGCCTAACTTGTTTTTGCAGGCATGTTGTGATGTGATATGGTCAAGACGTGATGCTATATTTTATTATATGAGATGATCATGTTTTGTAACCGAAGTTATCGGCAATCGGGGAGCCATATGGTTGTCACTTTATTGTATGAAATGCAGCGCTCGTAATTGCTTTTACTTTATCACTAAGCTGCACGATAGTCGAGAAGCAATAGGTGGCTAGATGACAACGATGCTACGATGGAGATCAAGGTGTCGCTACCGGTGATTTATGGTGATCACGACGGTAAGCTTCGAGATGGATTGTATGTGATGTTTATCCTTTATGCATCTTATTTTGCTTTGATTGACGGTAGCATTATAAGATGATCTCTCACTAATTATCAAGAAGTGTTCTCCCGAGTATGCACCATTGCGAAAGTTCTTCGTGGCCGAGACATCACGTGATGATAGGGTGATAGGCTCTACGCTCAAATACAACGGTGCAAAACAGTTGCACACGCTGAATACTCAAAGTTAAACTTGACGAGCCTAGCATATACAGATATGGCCTCGAACACGGAGACCGAAAGGTCGAGCGTGAATCATATAGTAGATATGATCAACATAGTGATGTTCACCATTGAAAACTACTCCATCTCACGTGATGATCGGACATGGTTTAGTTGATTTGGATCATGTGATCACTTAGATGACTAGAGGGATGTTTGTCTAACTGGGAGTTCTTAAGTAATATGATTAATTGAACTTAAATTTATCATGAATTTAGTCCTCGTAGTCTTTTGCAAATTATGTTGTAGATCAATAGCTCATGTGTTCCTTTCTATATGTTTATTTTGATATGTTCCAGAGAAAATTATGTTGAAAGATGTTAGTAGCAATGATGGATTGGATCCATGATCCGAGGTTTATCCTCATTGCTGCACGTAAGAATTATGTCCTTAATGCACCACTAGGTGACAGACCTATTGCAGGAGCAGATGCGACGTTAAGAACGCTTATTAGCTCAATACGATGACTACTTGATAGTTTAGTGCACCATGCTTAACGGCTTAGAATCGGGACTTCAAAGACGTTTTGAATATCATGGACCACATGAGATGTTCCAGGAATTGAAGTTAATATTTCAAGCAAATACCCGAGTTGAGAGATAGGAAATCTCCAACAAGTTCTATAGCTAAAAGATGGAGGAGAATTGCTCAAACTAGTGAGCATGTGCTCAGATTGTCTGGGTACTACGATCGCTTGAATCAAGTGGGAGTTAATATTCCAGATAAGATAGTGATTGACAGAGTTCTCTAGTCACCATCACCAAGTTACTAGAACTTCGTGATGAACTATAGTATGCAAGGGATGATGAAAATGATTCCCGAGCTCTTTGTGATGTTGAAATCAACGAAGGTAGAAATCAAGAAAGAGCATCAAGTGTTGATGATTGACAAGACCACTAGTTTCAAGAGAAGGGCAAAGGAAAGAAAGGAACTTCAAGTAGAATGACAAGCAAGTTGTCACTCCCAAAGAAGCCCAAAGCTGGACCAAAACCCGAGACTAAGTGCTTACACTGCAAAGGAAATGGTCACTGGAAGCGGAAATGCCCTGAATATTTGGTGGATAAGAAGGATGGAAAATTGAACAAAGGTATATTTGATATACAGGTTATTGATGTGTGCCTTACTAGTGTTTATAGTAGCCCCTGAGTATTTGATACTTGTTCGTTGTTGAGATTAGTAACTCAAACAGAGTTACGTATAAACAAAGACTAGTTGAAGGGAAGTGACGATGAGTGTTGGAAGTAGTTCCAAGATTAATATGATCATCATCTCACACTCCCTATATTTTCGAGATTAGTGTTAAACCTAAATAAATGTTATTTGGTGTTTATGCTGAGAATAAATATGATAAGATCGTGTTTATTGCGATACGATTATTCATCTAAGATAGAGAATAAATTGTTATTCTGCTTACATGAATAAAACCTTCTATGGTCATACACCCAATGGTGATGGTTTATTGAATCTTGATCATAGTGATACATATTCATAATGTTGATGCCAAAAGATGCAAAGTTAATAATGATAGTGCAACTTATTTGTGGTACCGCCGCTTGGGTCATATCGGTGTAAAGCGATGAAGAAACTCCATAAAGATGGATTTTCGAATCACTTGGTTATGAATCATTTGATGCTTGCGTAACCGTGCCTTTTTGGCAAGATGACTAAAACCCCGCTTCGAACAATGGAACGAGCTACTAACTTGTTGGAAATAATACATACCGCTGTATGCGGTCCAATGAGTGTTGATGCTCGTGGCGGATATGGTTATTTTCTGACCTTCACAAATGATTTGAGCAGATATGCGATATCTACTTAATGAAGCACAAGTCTGAAACATTTGAAAAGTTCAAAGAATTTCAGAGTGAAGCGGAGAATCATCGTAACAAGAAAATAAATTTTCTACAATCTGATCGTAGAGAAGAATATTTAAGTTACGAGTTTGGCCTTCATTTTTAAATAATGTGGAATAGTTTCACAGTTCACGCCACATGGAACACCACAGCATAATGGTGTGTCCGAATGTCGAATCAAGACTTTATCGGATATAGTGCGATCTATGATGTATCTTACCGATTTACCACTATCGCTTTTGGGGTTATGCATTAGAGATAGCTGCATTCACTTTAAACAGGCACCATCTAAACCGCTGAGACGACACACAGATGAACTATGGTTTAGCAGAAACCAAAGCTATCTTTTCTTAAAGTTTGAGTTGCGATGTTTATGTGAAAAGGTTTCAACTCGATAAGCTCGAACCCAAATCGGAGAAGTGTGTCTTCATAGAATACCCAAAGGAAACTGTTGGGTACACCTTCTATCACAGATCCAAGGCAAAACATTCGCTGTTAAGAATGGATCCTTTCTCGAGAAGGAGTTTTCTCAAAGAAGTGAGTGGAGGAAAGTAGAGCTTGATAAGGTAATTTGTACCTTCTCCCGAATTGGAAAGTAGTTCATCACGTAAACCAGTTCCAAGTGATTCCTACACCAATTAGTGAGGAAGCTAATGATGATGATCATGAAACTTCAGATTGTTACTACAAAACCTCGAGGTCTTCCAGTACAAATCCGCACTGAGTGGTACGGTAATACTATTTTGGAAGTCATGTTACTAGACCATGATAAACCTACGAACTATGAGGAAGCGATGATGAGCCCAGATTCCGCGAAATGGTTTGAGACCACGAAATCTGAGATGGGATCCATGTATGAGAACAAAGTGTGGACTTTGGTGGTGTTTCCCGATGATCGGCAAGCTATATTGTATAAATGGATCTTCAAGAGGAAGGCAGACGCTGATAGTAGTGTTACTATCTACAAAGCTCGACTTGTCGCAAAAAGGTTTTCGACAAGTTCAAGGTGTTGACTACAATGAGATTTTCTCAACTGTAGCGATGCTTAAGTCTATCCGAATCGTGTTAGCAATTGCCACATTGATCCATCTATGGACTGGTGCAAGCATCTCGTAGTTGAATATACGCTTTGATAGGTTGATCAAAGCATATAGTTTTATATGCATTTCATGTGAAGTCTGTATTTACAATAAAGTGAGTGGGAGCACTACCGCTTTCTTGGATAAATATATGTGAGTAACATATTGTTGATCGAAATGATATAGAATTTTTCTAGAAAGCAAAAGGAGTATTTGAAAGGAGTTTTTTGAAAGAAAGACCTTAGTAAAGCTACTTATATATTGAGCATCAAGATCTATTGAGATAGATCAAGATGCTTGATAAGTTTTTCAATAAGTACATACCTTGTCAAAAAATTTAAATAGTTCAAAATGGAATGTATAAAGAAAGAGTTCTTGCCTGTGTTGCAAATGTGTGAAATTGAGTAAGACTCAAACCCGACCACGCAGAAAATAGAAAAGAGAATGGAAGTCATTCCCTATGCCTCAATCATAGGTTGCTATCTATGTACCGCACTCTATTGTATACCTTGCTCAGATTTGGCAAGGAGTACAATAGTGATCTAGGAGTAGATCATCGACATTGGTCAAGAATATCCTAAGTGAGGACTAAGGAAACATTTCTATTACGGAGGTGCTAAAAGAGCCCATCGAAAGAGTTACATCGGTGCAAGCTTTTCACACCGATCCAGATGACTCTAAGTCTCAACTGATACATATTGAAAGTGGGAGCAATTAGCTAGAGTAGCTCCAGCAGAGCATTGTTGACATAGAATATTTGCAAAATACATACGGCTCAATCTGACAGTCCGCTGACTAAGCTTCTCTCACGAGCAAAACATGATCACACCTTAGTACTCTTTGGGTGTTAATCACATAGCGATGTGAACTAGACTATTGACTCTAGTAAACCCTTTGGGTGTTGGTCACATAACGATGTGAACTATGGGTGTTAATCATATACGATATGAATATTGGTGATAAATCACATGGCGATGTGAACTAGATTATTGACTCTAATGCAAGTGGAGATCAAGGAAATATGCCCTAGAGGCAATAATAAAGTTATTATTTATTTCCTTATATCATGATAAATGTTTAGTATTCATGCTAGAATTGTATTAACCGGAAACATAATACATGTGTGAATACATAGACAAACAGAGTGTCACTAGTATGCCTCTATTTGACTAGCTCTCGTGAATCAAAGATGGTTAAGTTTCCTAACCATAGACATGAGTTGTCATTTGATTAACGGATCACATCATTAGGAGAATAATGTGATTGACTTGACCCATTCCGTAGCTTAGCACTTGATCGCTTAGTATGTTGCTATTGCTTTCTTCATGACTTATACATGTTCCTATAACTATGAGATTATGCAACTCCTGCTACTGAGGAACACTTTGTGTGCTACCAAATGTCACAACGAATCGGGTGATTATAAAGGAGCTCTACAGTGTCTCCAAAGGTACATGTTGAGTTGGCGATTTCGAGATTAGGTTTTGTCACTCGATTGTCGGAGAGGTATATCCGGCCCTCTCGTAATGCACATCACTATAAGCCTTGCAAGCAATGTAGCTAGTGAGTTAGTTACGGAATAATGCATTACGTAACGAGTAAAGAGACTTGCCGAACGAGATTGAACTAGGTATTGAGATACCGATGATCTAATCTCGCAAGTAACATACCGATGACAAAAGGAACAACGTATGTTGTTATGCGGTTTGACCGATAAAGATCTTCAGAGAATATGTAGGAGCCAATATGAGCATCCGGTTCGCTATTGGTTATTGACCGAAAACGGTTCTCAGTCATGTTCACATAGTTCTCGAACCCGTAGGGTCCGCACGCTTAATGTTTCATGACAGCTTTTATTATGAGTTTATGAGTTTTGATGTACCAAGGAGTTCGGAGTCCCGGATGAGATCGGGGACATGATGAGGAGCCTCAAATGGTCGAGACGTAAAGATCGATATATTGGACGACTATATTCGACTACGGAAAGGTTCCGAGTGATTCGGTATTTTCGGAGTACCGAGAGTTATGGGAATTCGCCGGGAGTATATGGGCCTTATTAGGCCATACGGAAAGAGAGAGGCTGCTCCAGGCCGCACGCCCCCCAAGGCCTAGTCCGACTGGACTAGGGAGGGCTGCGCCTCCTTCCCTCCCTTCTCCCTTCCCTTCCTTCTCTCCTACTCCTACTAGGAAAGGAGGAGTTCTACTCCCTGGGAGTATGACTCCCCCTGGCGCGCCTCCCGGCCGCCTCCTCCTTGTCCTTTATATCCGGGGCGGGGCACCCCATAGACACAACAGCTTGATCCTTGAGATCTCTAGCCGTGTAGTGCCCCGCCCACCATAGTCCTCGATAATATTGTAGCGTGCTTAGCGAAGCCCTCGCGACGGTAGAACATCAAGATCGCCACCACGCTGTCGCGTCGACGGAACTCCTCCTCACACTCGGCTGGATCGGAGTACGAGGGACGCCATCGAGCTGAACGTGTGCTAGAACTCGGAGGTGCCGAGTTTCGTGCTTGATCGGTCAGCCGTGAAGACGATGACTACATCACCCACGTTGTTCTAACGCTCTCTTTCGGGTTCACGAGGGTACGTGGACAACACTCTCCTCTCGCTGGTATGCATCACTATGATCTTGCGTGAGGAAAATTTTGAAATTACTACGCCCCCAACAAATAAACATCCCGTGAAATATAAAAACTTACCGGATTGGCATGGTGCTTTATGCTGAGTCCGCGGTCCTAGGTAAGGAGGAGGTACCGACGCCTTGAACAGCACCTTCCAGACGCCCCAGCGGCCGGGTCGAAGAGCTCGCAGCGCCCGGGTGCTCGCCGGTCGAACTCCCACAAATTGAATACCCGCCGCTGACACGGAGGATCCGCGGAAGAGCATGACCCGACCACGCTGACAGGCTTGATTTTCTTGCTCATCATGTTTCGGCATTTCGAGTCCGTCAGCTCCACCGATAAACCCCGTGACAGGCCCTTCTTTCTGTGGAGGTGAGCTGCGGGGATTCTGGATCGAATTGTGGGCCGCCACCCAATTGGTGTCACGCTGCTCGGTGATGTAGAACCATCCCGATTGCCACCCCTTTATGGTCTCCACATAGAGTCTTCGAGCCAGTGACATTAGGCATTTTGCCCACCATGGCGCCCCGACACCGCTTGTCTGGCCACCACCACCTTCGGTTTAATATTGAAGGTTCGCCACAGTCAAGTGAGGCCTGATGCGGAGGAAGGCCTCGCACATGACGATAAACGCCGACATGTTTAGGATGAAATTGGGGCCACATCGTGAAAATCCAGCCTGTAGTAGAACATGAGCCCGCGAACAAACGGGTGGCGGTAAATCATAGTCCACGGACAAAGTGGGTAAGGAAGACCACCTCTCATGGGGCTCAGGGATGATCTCGCCTGCATCCGGCAGCCGGTGCAGGCGATGTCTCATGCCAGATATCTGCTCCTCAGAAGCTTTTAGGATGTTCTCCTCCGTGACGGAGGAGACCATCCACTTGCCTCCCGCTCGACATGCTTGGAGTGGTTTGAGGGGAAAACGCGAACTTGGGTGCTGGAGCTCGAAAGCGCAAGAATGGATGAGCAAGGAGGAAGAAGGTGGGTAAAAAGAGGAATCCTTGTCCTTTATAGGGGCGGAGGAAACTATATGCCTCCCCACCGCCTAGTAAACTCGCTGATTCCCCAAGCGCCATAATTGATGGCGCGTTGGGTTACCCACATCCGTATTGATGAGAATCTCGGATAAGGGACACGATCTCCGCTCGACAAGACGTGCAAGAAAACCGCCTCCCAATACATGTAGTAGCTGGTTGAGAAAACGGTTCAATAATGACCGGCCGTAGAGATGTCATGCCGCCAAACGTGTCGCCAGATTAGATTTGTGGAAATATTATTCTCTATGGTGGTATGTGGAACTTGTTTTGCAGAGTCGACACTATCCTTGTGTTCAAGATCTTCTATGGAATATTCAGAGGAAGAGATCCGCCTTGCAATGTTGAAGACAACCGCCGCTGGACCTCATCGCCATTGAAGCCTGTTCAGGGGCTACCGTGGGAGTCCCGGATTAGGGGTCTTGACGGCCGACTATATACTTTAGCCGAACTGTTGGACTATGAAGATACAAGATTGAAGACTTCGTCCCATGTCTAGATGGGACTCTCCTGGCGTGGAAGGCAAGCTTGGCAATACGGATATGTAGATCTCTCCCATTGTAACTAACTCGTAACCCTAGCCCTCTCGGTGTCTATGTAAACCGGAGGGTTTAGTCCAGAGGACAACAACAATCATACCATAGGCTAGCTTCTAGGGTTTAGCCTCTAAGATCTCTTGGTAGATCAACTTGTAATACTCATATCATCAAGATCAATCAAGGTGAAGTAGGGTATTACCTCCATCGAGAGGGCCCGAACCTGGTAAACATCGTGGTCCCCACCTCCTGCTACCATCCACCTTAGACGCACAGTTCGGGACCCCCTACCCAAGATCCGCCGGTTTTGGATGGCCCATATGACGCCATCGGGCCTAATTCGACAGGCCATAATGGGTTGTGGGTTAGCGGTTGTAAATGGGCTATATGCTAACATGTTGTTAATAAAGCTTCGGGGCCGCCCACTACCTTTTTACCAAGTCAAACAGGACGGCCTTTTCACCCGAATGGGCCTTTGTTGGGCCATGCCACGTGTCGACGTATCATAGGAGCCTCTTCAATAAGTGGATGCCATCTGTCCCGAAACTGAGCCGACATGTGGTTCTTCTGGCCATTGAGAATTTTACACGTGGAAAATCCCCATTGGTCCGGGCTGTTAATGGGTTATCGGATCCAAACCAGAACCCAATAGGTTAACGGTGACCCGTTATGGTGGATGCCACGTGTCGGTTACCCTTGACGAAAGCACTTCCATGACGCGCCATTTATCGTCATGGAAGTGGACACTCCGATGATAATTTTGGCATTGTCATGGTACACTTCACGAAAAGCACATGCATGACTATCTTGATTCTGGCTATAAAATCGCATGGATGTACATGCATGACAAAAATGTGACCCATCGTGACAAACACGTATCATCACGGAAGTGTTTTTTTGTAGTGCTACCATGGTGTTGTTTTTGTGCACAAATAGAAGTTCTCGATTTAGATGAAACTTTTTGAGAATTGTTTTGAATAAATAAAAATATCGAACAAAGACCCTCGGAGGGGGGGGCAATCGCCTGTAAGGTAGCAGGGCGGCCACCCTCCGGGCGCTACCGTGGGTAGTGGGCCCACGAGGCTCAATCGACCCTAATTTCGACGCTTATAAAATCCTATTTTCTAGAAAATGGAAGAGGAAGTTTCATTGCGCTTACGATACGAGCTGCCACCACATCCTATTCTTCATCAGAGGTTGATCTCGAGCCCGCTCGGGCTCCTGAGAGGGGATCCTCGGTCTTCGCCATCACCAACCATCCTCCATCAGCAATTTCATGATGCTCACCACCGGGAGTGAGTAATTCCTTTGTAGGCTTGTTGTACGGTGGTGGCTTGGATGAGATTCATCATGTAACTGATTTCGTTTTGTTAGGGCTCATCCCTAGTATCTACTATGTTCTGAGGTTGATGTTGCTATGACTTTGCTATGCTTAATGCTTGTCACTAGGGCCCGAGTGCCATGATTTCTGATATGAACCGCTTACATTTTCACCATTATATCTATGTTCGTGGTCCGATCTTGCAAGTTATATGCACCTATGATGTCTACTACACAACCTTGTTCTTGTAGACGTTGTTGGGCCTCCAAGTGCAGAGGTTTGTAGGACAAGAGAAAATTTCCTCAAGTGGATGACCTAAGGTTTATCAATCCGTGGAGGTGTAGGATGAAGATGGTCACTCTCAAACAACCCCGCAACCAAATAACAAAGAGTCTCTTGTGTCCCCAACACACCCAATACAATGGTAAATTGTATAGGTGCACTAGTTCGCCAAGAGATGGTGATACAAGTGCAATATGGATGGTAGATATAGGTTTTAGTAATCTGAAAATATAAAACAGCAAGGTAACTAATGATAAAAGTGAGCGTAAACGGTATTGCAATGCTAGGAAACAAGGCCTAGGGTTCATACTTTCACTAGTGCAAGTTCTCTCAACAACAATAACATAATTGGATCATATAACTATCCCTCAACATGCAACAAAGAGTCACTCCAAAGTCACTATAGCAGAGAACAAACGAAGAGATTATTGTAGGGTACGAAACCACCTCAAAGTTATTGAGGGAGTCCTGGATTAGGGGGTCTCCGGACAACTGGACTATATCCTTTGGTCGGACTGTTGGACTATGAAGATATAAGATTGAAGACTTCGGCCCTGGTCCGGATGGGACTCTCCTTGGCGGAAGGCAAGCTTGGCAATACGAATATGTAGATCTCCTCCCATTGTAACCGACTGTAATTCCTAGCTCCCTCCTGTCTATATAAACCGGAGGGTGTAGTCCGTAGGACAACAACAATCATACCATAGGCTAGCTTGTAGGGTTTAGCCTCTACGATCTCGTGGTAGATCAACTCTTGTAATACTATATCATCAATATCAATCAAGCAGAAGTAGGGTATTACTCCATCGAGAGGGCCCGAACTCGGTAAACATCGGTCCCCCACCTCCCGCTACCATCCGCTTTAGACACACAGCTCGGGTCCCTCATTCCCGACATTCCGCCGTTTTGACACCGACATTGGTGCTTATTGAGAGTTCCACCGTTGTCACCATAAGGCGGATGGCTCCTTCGATCATCGGTAACGGCGCGGTCCAGTGGTGAGGTTTTCTCCCGGACAGATCTTCAGATTCGTGGCTTCGCCTGCTGGCTAACTAGCTTGGCCATCCGGAGCAGATCGAGAGCTATGCCCCGCCACCGTGTCAGGTTCGGGACTTGAATTACACTCGCCGACATCTCGGAGACTTGATCTTCGACGGATCCGAGCTCCTTGCCAGTAAGCGCCGCACGATCGCGACGAAAGCATGATATAGCTCGCTGGACGACAAAGGTTCGGGAGATCACATCGCAACTACTCCGGCCTTCAATCCGAGTAATTGCGCCATCCAAGGACGGTGGATAGACCCCGCCATGGAGGTCGTGATTTCAACGGCGATAGAGCCGATATCGACTTCACCCTCACGATAGCCGTGACGCCGAACCACTGATCCATCTCCGCCACGGACTCGAAAAAGTCAGGCCTGCGTTCATCGAATCCGATTGGGCCGATCATGGATTTACCTCCATGATATCTTTTCAGCACTTCGCCTTCGGGCGACGCAAGCAATTCGTTAAGGTCTCTCTCCTTGTCGAGAACCTTGTCAACTATGTCCCGCTAGAATGGGATGCGGATGACGAAGAAATTCGCGCTTCACCCACCACCCACTTAGTAGCCACTTTGACGATTTAACCGACATGCTCGATTTCGACCAAGACATCGACGGTATGGACAACGATGCAGACACGAGCAGGAACCACCGCCTATATATGGTGGATACCCCAAAGAAGGCAATGCTGATAAGACATGCGAGGATGACCTCCAAGAAGCAACCCAGCAATCGACGTTAGCGGCGCCGCTTAAGTCCCTTCATAGCAAAAGCAATGATACCGCACAAGAAAAATACAACTCCTGGATAGTGCCAAGACGATGACAATCCCTCCAGCCAGATTTAGAGCAGGAGGACGAACAATCTAGCCCTCCGTAGTCAAAGTGCAGAGATGGAGAAACGGAGGATGACAATTACATGCCTCTCTCCAAGACGAGGTGAGCCTCGGCATAAAGAATTGATCGTGCCCGAGGATCCCATCGAGCAAGAGCGCTTTGCGCCGCTTATTGCCATGGCAATAGCCCGAGAAAAGCAACAACCGCTTCGAGCTGATCAAAATTTGTTAGCAGACAGATGGACCGAAGTCCTTAAGCGCCGAGGAACACTTAATCAATGCCCTCCAAGAGTTACCCAAGACATAGGTCGCTATTCGATGAGGAAGCAGTGAAACCTACTTCACCAAAGGCATGATGCGGCTGACTGCCACCGGGTGGCCGAGATAGAGAGGCGCTTCATCCTCAAGTTCAGCCTGCACCTACCGCCACTCAAACAAAAAATACCAAGGCCCGGCAACACGCGGACCCGTGGAGATGAATTGGAAAGCAGGGCAAAACATGCAAGATCGATATACGGGTCACGGGTGCGCACCAACGCTGACGCATGACCGCCATGCCGAACATCTAAAATAAATCCGTCAATACGCGTAGTACAAGACTCATATGAACTGCCTCAGGATATAGCCCTACATGTAGGCGCCAAGAACTTCTATGCTTCTAATGAAGTTATGGATCACGATTCCTAGAGGGTTTTAAACCCATAAATATCGAATCATAAGATGGTACAACAGATCCCGCAGATGGATTGAGGATTTCCTCCATATCCACATGGCTCAAGGTGATGATCTACATGCCATCAAGTACCTCCCACTAAAACTCAAAGGACCAGCTCGGCATTGGCTGAATGGCTTGCCAGCCGACTCACAGTTGGGAGGACTTGGAGGATGCATTCTTAACAACTTCCTGGCACTTATGTGCGACGAACACCGGATGCGACGACTTCAATATATACTCAAAGAATGGGAATCAGCCAGAAATTCTCGGACCCGGTTCCTAACCAAGAAGAACCAAATAGTCGGCTGTCCGATGCGAGGCCTTAGCGGCATTTAAGCATAATATCCGCGATTTAATGGCTCGCCCGCACCTGGCCAAGAGAAGCCAAAATCCATGGCAGCCCTCACGACACTTATGACCCGCTTTTAAAGGGTGAAGATAGTTGGTTGGCTCTGTTGTACCAATACAACAAGCAAACTCCGGGCATATCCGGTTCGGGATGGCAGCGAAGCAAACCACGACGGAACAAACACACAGCGCCGCAGAACACGGGCGTAAACATCGAAAATACGGCAGCTAACGCCAGTTCGGGGCTCAAAGTTCGTCCGCCAGCAAGGACCACTCAAAATAAAAATCCGGTCCATCCCGTTCGACCGTGATACTCGACCGCCAATGCCAAATTCATGGCACCCCAGAAACGCCAGCTACCCATACTATCAGAGAATGCTGGGTCTTCAAACAAGCCGGTAGGGCATGCGCCAACAACGGAGAAGGGGGGTCGCAAGGCGATGATGGCGACGAAGAACCCAAATCACCGAACACGAGAGGGCAAAAGAAATTTCCCCCGCATATTCAATCGGTGAATGCGGTAAATACCACCCAAATTACCAACTCGACCGGATACGCATCCTTAGGGATGGCGCTCAACGGAACTCAGCCGCCCCACAATATAAACCGGACCGTCACCTTCAACCGCATGCACTATCCGTTAGCGCCAATCAGAGCAATCCAGCCGCACTAGTCCTCGATCCAATAATAGATGGGTTCCACCTCACTCGAGTCCTTATGGACGGAGGCAGCAGTCTAAATCTGCTTTACCAGGACACAGCGCACAAGATGGGCATCGATCATTCGGTGATCAAACCCACTAAAGCCATTTTCAGAGGCATTATACAAGGTGTGGAAGCCAGTTGTACAGGCTCCATTGCCCTGGAGGTAGTCTTCAGATCTCCGAAAAATTACCGCACCGAAGAGTTAATCTTCGAAATCGTCCCTTTCAGAAGTTGATTATCGTGCATCTGCCAGACGGACGCGCTTCGCCGATTCAATGCGGTGCCGCATTACGCCACCGAAAAGCTCAAGATGTCCGTCCACGCGGTGTCATCATGGTTAATGGCAAGGCCGAACCTTCCCTCGGGCACCAACAAAATATACAACCGCCCTAGGAGCAAGCAACGAGTGGCACCTTGCAGCCAACCTCGAAGTCGCCGTCTGTGCTTTCGGACACCGCCAAGGGACCCAAAAGCTTCATGGAAGGATAGCCCGCCATCCGGACTCAACTAAACACTTCGGTGCAGGCCAGACAAAGTCGAGCTCAATGCCTCAACCGCCATACACTTAAATATTCATTACATTTCTTTCAGAGGTTCTCCTTTGCAATCGACCGTGACAGGCTACTCGAGGCAGTTTGAACACGTAAGGGAATCCTTAGACATTCCTCGCAATGATCGTCCTGCCATATCCGCTCCAAGCACTCAGCCCCTTTCCTCCGGGTCTCAAAGCAGTTCCAGAATCATGTTCCTTTTTATCACATTACTTGTACCCATACGATAGACGCATTATTCAAATACAACATGTGGATTTATATGACGCTTACTCCGCTGTTATTTCTTGTTGAAATCATTTCATCAATTGGCATCCGTGATACAAAGATATGCCTTAAAATATGTCAGGGCTTGCTTACCCGTGAATATGGCATTAAAGTCCTAACACCTTCATGGAAGCTCAAGACCTCTAACCTATAGCATTTTATGCATCAACTCTGAATCATGTCTTGGGTCAATAGTTGGTTTGCCTGCCCCATGTTTTGGTACCTTTACGCTCCACTATATCGGCTAAGGTAGCACCGGGAGAACTACATGCGATTGTGTCCCTGTTCTTCCAGACATTAGCACCTCAAGAGAGAAAGCCAAAACCGACTATCATGATACGCGAGAGCTGGTCACTGTTCAAGAGGTCAAAAAATCTTTAAGGATTTCTCCTCAAGATAATGCCATAACCGATGCAATGGCGACGGATCGGGTTATTTCTCCCATCAGTGCTTATAGAGCCCCCAAAGACGGTCTTCCAACACCAGGGGCTGCGCGACCATACTAAAGCTCCTATGGCTAAGTGAGAGTGATAAAGCCCTATAGTCCGATTGTTCGTTCTACAGCCGAAAGCACCTCCTTCAAGGACCCAAACTCGATAAAGAGTGCCTCAGTTTATCCTTAACACCCCCTGCATTTCTTACGTAAAGGTAAGCCGATGACTAGCCAACTCTCAGTTTAACATATAAAACGGCTGCACAGTGAGGGTAAACTTTTACATAACAAAGCATAAATAAACGACCTTGTTCAAACATTACAAAGGACAACATGATTGGCACTCATGGAAATATAATGTCCTTGCTGCATAGCCTCACCGCAAGGTAAGATCCTTTCCGGACACTCTCATAATGTAATTCGGGCTTGCGGTGCCCTTCCTCCGGCAGTCCTTCGGGTCATCATTCGCATCCATCTTCCCCTAGTGCACCTTCTTCACACGGGCGAAGGCCATTCGCGCACCTTTCTATGCAGACCGACCACTTGATGACGCTAAGTCGAGGGCAAGCGCCACGAGCCGCCTCATGAGCCCGGTAGTCGCTTGAATCGCTCAAGCAGCCATAGCCGGATAACCAAATCTTTCATGGCTAGTCCCGCTGTTCTATGTAGTTCGCCACCAACTGTTTCAGCTGATCGTAAAACGCACCGGATAATTCGTGCCAAATATCGCGCTGTAAGAGCTTATCTCGCAGCTTTCCTTTCTTCGCCTCAGAGAATTGAGGGACATCCGATATGCTGTGAGGCAGCTCTTCAAATACCCCGAGAAATCCGGATCAAAAATTAGAACAATAAGCCCCCCCCAATACTTACTCCACAGTGAAAAAGCTTACTGCCACGATCTTTCTTGCCTCCTGGATCTCCCCGTGACGGTGCTTTTGGTTTCGTCCCTGCATCACAAGCATGGCCCGACGCGCCTTTGGTGAGTTTGGCTTCCTTCTCCGCTAAGCTCGCTCCAAGGACTCGTGATTTCACGGCCTCTTTCTAGCTCTCCCTCCAGCCTTTGATAACTTCGCCTTGTGCTTCTACAGAAGAGTCTCGTCAAGAGGCGCCTTCTTCTCGCCTCGCCATAGCCTTCTTCATAGCTTCACTTCGTCACAATCCCCAGCACAAGTCATAAAACCCGCTTCATACTAAAATTGATTCGCAATAAACGCAATCAAAGACTTGTGCATACCTTGCTTATCCTCAACTGCATTTTCAGTTGGCCAAGTTCTTTGTGGCCCGCCTGCATTCTTTGATTCAGCCCGGAGATCTCCGCAGATGAGAAGAAGAAGCCGTTAGGCATAACTCCTGCTTATAACAAAAGAGAAATAGATGCCATTCAATGAGTCTTCCTGCTAATATATACAATCTCGATCCTCCGTCCGGTTCTTTCTTCTTTCACCGTAACAGAGTATCAGGGCTACTATCTATTCTATGACACTCTTCGATAACTCATAAAACGTACTCTCAAAACTCTTTTATAAGGTAGATACAGATTCGCTCAGCCCATTCTCGCTGATCAATCTTCTCAATCACCGCACCCATAAGGGCAGGTGTTCATCAACCACGGAGGCGCTTTTCAACGCCACCAACAAAGCATCTCGACACTTCTCGATAGACAGAGGTCGCCGATGGACCGCACGCCTCAAGGAGACCGCCCGCTTGATCCTAGAGTCAGATAGGTCTTCGATCGTGATTCGGCCGGGAGCCGATCTTAGGATCACTGCCAGCCGCCTTTACGGGAATCTTTTCCTCCATGTGGTCCGCCCCGAGGTTTGACCTCCAAGTGCCGCCTTTCATGGTTTTTTCCTTCTTCCGGGCCGGGTCCTTCCGGGACGAAGCCTTGGTATTATGCACCTGCTTGGAGGAAGGGGCCTTTCGGGCGCCCCGCCTCCATAGCATCTCGAAGCTCAAGAAGTCCTCCGATAAGGATTGTTTGGTACGGGCCTCACCGGACTGCAAAAATATGGCTTAGGTTAAAATACTAAGTCGCGAGGAGTCCTGGACGCTTTAAAACATGCTCGGATTTCATACAATTACACAGTTCACCAGGGCTGGGCCTCGATCCACGCCGGGCCGCTTATCGGCGACGGGACTGGACTCTCTTGAAGAGGA
The DNA here is from genome assembly GCA_021605205.1 of Aegilops longissima. NCBI lineage: Eukaryota > Viridiplantae > Streptophyta > Magnoliopsida > Poales > Poaceae > Aegilops > Aegilops longissima. The sequence goes on along the minus strand of JAHIAM010004962.1, from coordinate 886 downwards.
GCCTTTCCCCTTTGGGTAGCTCAGCTTCCAAGTGTAATGGACGCCGCCCCTCTTCTTTCTTCCCCTAGGGGACTTATCTTCCTCCTCCTCATCGCCCTCTTCGGAGGCGTAATGGGCATAGGAGCTTTGGATATTGTGTCCGGTTAGCGCGGCAACTTAAGGCCACCGTGTGTAACACCCCGCTGTAATGATGCTACAGAACCCTTGGGGTAAAGTTAATTGTTTTGCTAAACATGTTCCTGATCTTTATTGTCTCATGCTCTTCACATTCCAGCTTGAATTCAAATTCGTGTGAAATTCAAATGCTTTTACATGAACACAAAATGTTCATCATGTGCCAAATAATCCACAACTAATATTGGTGGTAGAACCAACATTTTGCAAAAGGTTTATGGCCTGCTACTTAAAGCAAAGGACCTAAGCAATAAATTAAATGCCCTTTTTAATTTATAAAATTGGCAACTATTCCAAAAGCCTCCCAACCTTTTGAGGCAAGGCACTTTAATTCTTTGAGATTGTTTTGGCCAGTGGCATAATTTTGCAAAGTCAATTGTGGCAAAAAGAAATGCAAACGCTGTCGAAAAGAAAACAAAAAAAGAAAAGGAAAAGCTCTTCAATCAATGGGCCGACCGCCCAAATTGCCACATGCTCTCCATGGGCCTCGGCCCACCTCAACCAGCCGGCCCAGCCCACGCCTCCCCGGGTCGCTCCTCATCACTGCCTCCGATCAGGCGGCCCTCACTGGACCAGTGCATGCCGCTCAGACAGCCACGGCCGGCCGACGAGAGGATAAGGTCGACCTCGACGCCCGGGCCTCCTCCCCAGCTACTCCCCACTCACCTCCGCCTCCCACTCCCTCCGGATTCCCTCGAGCACTCCTCTCTCG
>JAHIAM010004961.1:0-23598 GCA_021605205.1 Aegilops longissima | reverse complement strand
TCACAACTCCAAACTTTAAGAAACGATGCTTAGGTTTATCGCTAAACCATAGTTCATACGGTGTCGCCTCAACGATTTAGATGGTGCCCTTTTAAACGTGAATGCAGCTGTCTCTAATGCATAACCCCAAAATGATAGTGGTAAACCGATAAGAGACATCATAGATCGTGATCATATCCAATAAAGTGCGGTTACGACCGACACACCATAACATTGTGGTGTTCTGTGGCGGAGCTGTGAAACTATTCCACATTATTTTAATTGAAGACCAAACTCAGAACTCAAATATTCGCCTCCGTGATCAGATCGTAGAAACTTTATTTTCATGTTACGATGATTTTCCACTTCACTCTGAAATTCTTTGAACCTTTCAATTATTTCAGACTTATGTTTCATCAAGTAGATATACCCATATCTCGCTCAAATCATCTTGTGAATGTCGAAAGTAACGATATTTGCCACGAGCATCAACACTCATTGATCGCATACATCAAGATGTATTATTTCCAACAAGTTTGTTGCTCGCTCCATTGTTCCAACAACGGAGTTTCAGTATCTTGCCTAAAAGGCACGGTTCGCAAGCATCAAACGATTCATAACCAAGTGATTTCAAAATCCATCTTTATGGAGTTTCTTCATGCGCTTTACAATCGATATGACCTCAAACGGCAAGGCTACAAATAAATTGCACTATCATTATTAACTTTACATCTTTTGGTTTCAATATTATGAATATGTGTATCACACGATCGAGATCCAACAAACCATTTCCATTGGGTGTATGACCATAGAAGGTTTTATTCATCTAAATGTAACAATAATTATTCTCTAACTTACATGAATAACCGTATTGCAATAAACATGATCAAATCATATCCATGCTCAACGCAAACGCCAAATAACATTTATTTAGGTTCAACACTAATCCCGATAGTATAGGAGTGCGATGATGATCATATCAATCTTGGAACTACTTCCAACACTCGTCACATCGCCCTTCAACTAGTTTCTGCTTATTCTGAACTCCTGCTTCGAAGTTACTAATCTTAGCAACCTAACAAGTATCAAATACTCGGGGCTACTATAAACACTAGTAAAGCACACATCAATAACTCTGTATATCAAATATACCCTTGTTCACTTTGCCATCCTTCTTATCCACCAAATATCTCGGTATTTCCGCTTCCAAAGGACCATTTCCTATGCAAAGTAAGCACTCGGCCAAGATTTGGTTCAGCTTTGGGTTTCTTCAGGAGTGACAACTTGCTTGTCATTCTACTTGAAGTTCTCTTTTTTCCTTTGCCTTTTCTTGAAACTAGTGGTCTTGTCAATCATCAACACTTGATGCTCTTTTCGATTTCTACCTTCGCCGATTTCAACATCGTAAGAGCTCGGAATCGTTTCGCCATCCCTTGCATACTATAGTTCATCACAAAGTTCTAGTAACTTAGTGATGGTGACTAGAGAATTGTCAATCACTATCTTATCCGGAGATTAACTCCCACTTGATTCAAGCGATTGAAGTACCTGCATAATCTGAGCACATGCTCACTAGTTGAGCGATTCTCTCCATCTTTTAGCTATAGAACTTGTTGAGACTTCATATCTCTCAACTCGGTATTTGCTTGAAATATTAACTTCAACTCCTCGAACATCTAATATGGTCCATGACGCTCAAAACGCCTTTGAAGTCCCGATTCTAAGCCGCTAAGCATGGTGCACTAAACTACCAAGTAGTCATCATATTGAGCTAGCCAAACGCTCATAACGCTCGTGATCTTGCTCTTGCAATAGGTCCGTTACCCAGCGTGCATCAAGGACATAATTCTTCAGGCAGCAATGAGGATAAACCTCGATCACGGATCCAATCCGCAACATTGCTACTAACATTTTCAATACAATTTTCTAGGAACACATTAAAATAACCATATGAAAGCAACAACGCGAGCTATTGATCTACAACATAATTTGCAAAATACTACCAGACTAAGTTCATGATAAATTAAAGTTCAATTAATCATATTACTTAAGAACTCCCACTTAGATAGACATCCTCTAATCTTCTAAGTGATTACGTGATCCATATCAACTACACCATGCCCGATCACACGTGAGATGGAGTAGTTTCAACGGTGAACATCAATATGTTGATCATATCTACTGTATGATTCACGCCGACATTTCGGTCTCGTGTTCCGAGGCCATATCTGTTATATGCTAGGCTCGCCAAGTTTAACTCGAGTATTCCGCTGCATGCAACTGTTTTGCACCCGCTGTATTTGAACGTAGAGCCTATCACACCCGATCATCACGGGTGTCTCAAAGACGAAGAACTTTCGAACGGTGCATACCAGGAGAACACTTCTTGATAAGTTTAGTGAGAGATCATCTTATAATGCTACCGCCAATCAAAGCAAGATAAGATGCATAAAGGATAAACATCACATGCAATCATTATAAGTGATATGATATGGTCATCATCATCTTGTGCTTGTGATTCCATCTCCAAAGCACCGCCATGATCACCATCGCCACCGCCGACACCTTGATCTCCATCGTAGCATCGTTGTCGCCTCGCCAACTATTGCTTCTACGACTATCGCCATCGCTTAGTGATAAAGTAAAGCAATTACATGGCGCTTGCATTTCATACAATAAAGCGACAACCATATGGCTCCTCGCCAATGCTTATAACTCGTTACAAAACATGATCATCTCATACAATAAAATATAGCATCACGCCTTGACCACATCACATCACAACATGCCCTGCAAAAACAAGTTAGACGCCCTCTACTTTGTTGTTGCAAGTTTTACGTGCTGCTACGGGCTGAGCAAGAACCGTTTTACCCACGCATCAAAACCACAACGATAGTTTGTCAAGTTGGTGCTGTTTTAACCTTCGCAAGGACCGGCGAGCCACACTCGGTTCAACTAAAGTGAGAGACAGACACCCGCCGGTCACCTTTAAGCAACGAAAGTGCTCGAGCGGTGAAACCAGTCTCGTAAGCAGCGCACGCGTAATGTCGGTCCGGCCGCTTCATCTCACAATACCGCTGAACCAAAGTATGACATGCCGGTAAGCAGATGACTTGTATCTAGCAACGAGAGAGAGAGAGATGCATCTACATACCCTTGTAGATCGTGATGCGAAGCGCTCAATAGAACGGGGTTGAGGGAGTCGCTCGCCGTGATCCAAATCACCAGAGATCCTAGCGCAAACGGACGGCACCTCCGCTGCTCAACACACGTGACGGTCAGCTGCGGACGCCTCCTCCGCCTTGATCCAGCAAGGAAAGGAGAGGTTGATGAAGATCCAGCAAGACGACGCATGGCAGGTGGATGCAAGCAGGTTCCTGCAGGCTTCGCAAGCAACCACGGGAGGAGGAGGAGGTGTGAGCAGTGGAGGAGGCGCCAAGACTTGCAGGTGCGGATGCCCTCCCCCCTTTATATAGGCCCCTGGGGCGCCGCCCAGAGATCGATCTCCCAAGGGGGGCGGCCAGGGGGAGGCTTGCCCCAAGGCAGCGGGCGCCTCACCCCTAGGGTTTCCAACCCTAGCGCATGGGGCCCAAGGGGGGCGACCAGCCCACCAGGGCTGGTACCTCCCCACTTCAGCCCACGGGCCTCCGGATAGGTGGCCCCACCTGCTGACCCCCGATCTTCCTCCTGGTCCCAGACAATACCTGTGACCCCGAGACTCTCCGATGGCCAAATAGCACTTCCTATATATAATTCTTACCTCCGACCATTCCGAACTCCTCGTGACGTCCGGGTCTCATACGGACTCAACAACATTCGGTTTTCTGCATACTCATATTCATACAACCCTAGCGCCACCAACCTTATGTGTAGACCCTACGGTTCGGGAGACACGAGACATGACCGAGACGGCTCTCCGCCAATAACCAACAGCGGATCTGATACCATGTTGGTTCCTACATGCTCCTCGATGATCTCATCGATGAACCACGATGTCGAGGATTCAAGCAACCTCGTGATACAATTCCCTTTGTCAATCAGATGTTACTTGCCCGAGATTCAATCGCCGGTATCCCAATACCTCGCTCAATCTCGCTACGGCAAGTCACTTTACTCGCATCGCAATGCATGATCCCGTGACCAAACACTTGGTCATTTTGAGCTCATTATGATGATGCATTACCGAAAGTGGGCCCAAGATACCTCTCCGTAATACGGAGGACAAATCCCGCCTCGATCCGTGTCAACCCAACAGCACTTTCGGAGATACCGTAGTGCACCTTTATAGTCACCCGCCACGCCAGACGCTTGGTACACCCAAAGCACTCCTACGGTATCCGGAGTTACACATCTCATGGTCTAAGGAAAAGATACTTGACATTGGAAAAGCTCTAGCAAAACTAACTACACGATCTTGTGCTATGCTTAGATTGTCTTGTCCATCACATCATTCTCCTAATGATGTGATCCCGCTTGTCAATGACATCCAATGTCCATAGTAAGGAAACCATGACTATCTATTGATCAACTAGCTAGTCAACTAGAGGCTCACTAGGGACATATTGTAGTCTATGTATTCACACATGTATTACGATTTCCTGATAATACAATTATAGCATGAATAAAATACAATTATCACGTAACAAGGAAACATAATAATAATCCTTTTATTATTGCCTCTAGGGCATATTTCCAACATTTACATGGGATTTCATTGCAGGGTTGTTCCTACCTTTGATGTTTTGGTCGGATCTGTGTTTCGGTTCTCTAGGTGTACCCTCTCATTTCCTCTGCTCATCTATTGTTCCATATGATCTCGTATATGTCCCATGGACGCCGCTTTGTCTTGTTCATAGCATAGTTGCTTTTGTTTTATTCCGTCATGGAGGTGGGCACCTTGACGGTCCTTGTTGTATCTCGCAAAGGAATTTTTTGTTGCCTTCCTTAGCTTGTTGGCTACCTTTTTTTCCCTATCAAGAAGATAGATTTGGCCCAAGGCTGTGTCCTTGGTCTCCGAAATGACGCTTTGTTCTCACCTGTGGTTGCTCCTACCTATATTTTGTCTCAGATGTAGTTCTAGCAGCTTCGCTTATCCTTACATCTTCTCGCTAATTTCTAATTCAAATCATGTACAACATGCTCAAAGTCGGCAAGACGTACAACAAATAGACCTACACCCGCTGCTCACTTCATGGGCATGGATCAAAGCCTCTGGTATTCAGCTCGCAGCTGTTGATATTAGGGCTCGCCTTTCATGGATGTCCTCTATTAAAAAACGTACATGCTAAGAACTATGGTAACTTATGCCTACCAAGAATTGCATGAAGTTTTGTCTTGTCAGAGTAAACATTACCAAACTATTTCTAAAGGTGTTATAATCATGTTTTATTTGCATTATCAACATTTTAGCTGTTGTTGTTTGTTAACACAATTATTTAGCATATTCACTTATGTGGGTAGTAATAACATGAGCTACTCATTTTCCGGATGACTAACACTATTCTTGCCGTGGATGATGTTCGATGGCACGCCTATGGATTCTTCATGTAATCATAGGGAACGAGTAATTTCAAAAATTCCTACGCATAACGCAAGATCATGGTGATGTATAACAATGAGAGGGAGTGTATCTTCATACCCTTGAAGATCGCTAAGCGAAGCGCTATGACAACGCTGTTGATGTAGTCGTGACGCCTTCATGATCCGACCGATCCAAGTACCGAACGCACGGCACCTCCGAGTTCAGACATCGCTCATTTCGATGACGATCCCCTGACCATCCAAAGAAAGTGTCGATGAGTTCCGCCAAGACGACAAGCGCAGGACGATGATGATGTTCTATCGCAGGCAGGCTTCGCCTAAACTCCGCGACGATATGACCGAGGTGGAATATGGTGGAGGGGGGCACCGCACACGTCTAAGGAACGATCACGAAGATCAACTTTGTTTGTTATGGGGTGCCCCCCTGCCCCCGTATATAAAGGAGCAAGGGAGGGGGTGGCCGGCCTAGGAAGGGGCGCACCAAGGAGGAGTCCTACTCCCACCGGGAGTAGGATTCCCCCCCTTCCAATGTTGTGGAACGTAGTAATTTTAAAAATTTCCTACGCACACGCAAGACCATGGTGATGGCATAGCAACGAGAGGGGAGAGTGTATGTCCACGCACTGTGAGACCGAAAGCGAAGCGCTATAACAACGCTGTTGATGTAGTCAGACGCCTTCACGATCCGACCGATCCAAGTACCGAACGTGACGCACCTCCGTGTTCAGCACATCGCTCAAAGACGATGACGATCCCCTGCTCCATCCAGAAAGCGCCGGGATGAGTTCCACAGCACGACGGCGCAGTGACGATGATGATGCTCCACCGACGCAGGGCTTCGCTTTAAGCCCGCTGACGATATGACTTCACCGGCGCAGGGTTTCGGCTTAAGCTCCGCGATTTATATGACCAAGTGGAATATGGTGGAGGGGGCACCAGACACTGCTAAGGAACGATCCAGAGATCAACTTGTGTGTCATGGGTGCCCCTGCCCTCGTGATAAAGGAGGGAGGGAGGAGGAGGCCGCCCTAGGAGGAGGGCGCGCTAGGGGAGTCCTACTCCCACCGAGTAGGACTCTTCTTTCCTAGTCCAACTAGGAGAAGGGGAAGGGGGAAGTGGAGAAGGAAGGGAGAGGCTGCGCCCAAACCCCTTGTCCACCTGGATCGGCTTGGGAGGGCGCGCCACCTCCTGCTCCTTCCCACTAAGGCCCATTAAGGCCCAATACTCTTCCCCGTATTCCCTGTAACTCCCTAGCATCCAAAAATAATTCAATCACTGAACCTTCCGAACTCCGAATATAGTCGTCCAATATATCGATCTTTACGCCTCAACCATTTCGAGATTCTCGCCATGTCCCCGATCTCATCCGGACTCAACTCCTTCGTACATCAAAACTCATAAACTCATAATATAATGCCATCGAAACCTTGCGCAAGGATTCTACGGGTTCGAGAACTATGTAGACATGACCTAGAACTATTCTTGGTCAATAACCAATAGCGGAACCTGATGCCCATATTGGCTCCTACATATTCTACGTAAGATCTTTATCGGTCAAACCGCATAACAACATACTTTGTTCCCTTTGTCATCGGTATAGTTATTTGCCCGAGATTCGATCGCCGGTATCCAATACCTAGTTCAATCTCGCTATCGCAAGTCTCTTTACTCGCTCCGTAATACATCATCTCGCAACTAACTTATTAGTTGTAATGCTTGCAAGGCTTATATGATGTGTATTACCAGAAGGCCCAGAGATACCTCTCCTACAATCGGAGTGACAAAACCTAATCTCAAATACGCCAAACCAACATGTACCTTTGGAGACACCTGTAGTACTTCTTTATAATCACCCAGCCATGCTAGACGCTGGTAGTACCAAAGTGTTCCTCCGTAAACGGAGTTGCATAATCTCATAGTTACTGTGAACATGTATAAGTCATGAAGAAAGCAATAGCAACATACTAAACCATCAAGTGCTAGGCTAATGTAATGGGTCATGTCAATCAGATCATTCTCCTAATGATGTGATCCCGTTAATCAAATGACAACTCATGTCTATGGTTAGGAAACATAACCATCTTCATTAAGGAGCTAGTCAAGTAGAGGCATACTAGTGACACTGCTTTCTATGTATTCACACATGTATTATGTTTCCGTTAATACAATTCTAGCATGAATAATAAACATTTATCATGATATAAGGAAATAAATAATAACTTTATTATTGCCTCTAGGCATATTTCCTTCATCCAAGTAGTAGGAGTAGGAGTCAAGGAAAGGGGAAGAGAAGAGAAGGAGGGGGCGAGCCCTCCCCAGTCCAATCGGACTAGGCCCGGGGCGCCAACCTCTCCTCTCTCTTCCCTAAAGCCCAATAAGGCCCATATACTCCCCGGCGAATTTCAGAATCTCCTGCAGATCTCAAAAATACCCAATCACTCTGAACCTTTCCAACTCCGAATATAGTCGCCCAATATATCGATCTTTACGCCTCGACCATTTCGAGACACCTCGTCATGTCCCCAATCTCATCCGGACTAACTCCTTCGTGCATCAAAACTCATAAACTCATAATATAACCGCCATCGAAACCTTGTTGCATGGATTCTACGGGTTCGAGAACTATGTAGACATGACCGAGACACGCCTCCGTCAATAACCAATAGCGGAACCCGGATGCTCATATTGGCTCCTTACATATTCTACGAAGATCTTTATCGTCAAACCGCATAACAACATACGCTTGTTCCTTTTGTCATCGGTATGTTACTTGCCCGAGATTCGATCGCTTGTGATCTCAATACCTAGTTCAATTCGCATCGCAAGTCTCTTTACTCGCTCCGTAATACATCATCTCACAACTAACTCATTAGTTGCAATGCTTGCAAGGCTTAAGTGATGTGCATTACCGAGAGGGCTCAGAGATACCTCTCCCATAATCGGAGTGACAAATCCTAATCTCAAAATACACCAACCCAACATGTACCTTTGAGACACCTCGAGAGCTCCTTTATAATCACCCAGCTACATTGTGACGCTTGGTAGCACACAAAGTGTTCCTTCGTAAACGGAGTTGCATAATCTCATAGTCATAGGAACATGTATAAGTCATGAAGAAAGCAATAGCAACATACTATACCATCAAGTGCTAAGCTAACGGAATGGGTCAAGTCAATCACATCATTCTCCTAATGATGTGATCCCGCTAATCAAATGACAACTCTTTGTCCATGGCTAGGAAACATAACCATCTTTGATAAACGAGCTAGTCAAGTAGAGGCATACTAGTGACATTATGTTTGTCTATGTATTCACACATGTATTATGTTTTCGGTTAATACAATTCTAGCATGAATAATAAACATTTATCATGATATAAGGAAATAAATAATAACTTTATTATTGCCTCTAGGCATATTTCCTTCACTCCCCACTTGCACTAGAGTCAATAATCTAGTTCACATCATCATGTGATTCAACATCAATATTCACATCTCGTATGTGATTAACACCCATAGTTCACATCACATGTGACCAACACCCAAAGGGTTTACTAGAGTCAATAATCTAGTTCACATCGCTATGTGATTAACACCCAAGAGTACTAAAGTATGATCATGTTTTGCTCGTGAGAGAAGCTTAGTCAACGGGTCTCGCCACATTCGTAGTCCGTATGTATTTTGCAAATATTCTATGTTCAATATGCTCGCATGTAGCTACTATAGCTAATTGCTCCCACTTTCAATATGTATCCAGATTGAGACTTATAATCATCCTGGATCGTGTAAAAGCTTGCAATCGTTGTAACTCTTTACGATGGTCTTTTATCACCTCCATAATTGAGAAATATTTCCTTAGTCCTCATTAAGGATATTCTGACCGCTGTCCAAAGGATCTACTATTAGATCAAAATTGTATTCCTTTGCCAAACTCTTGAGCAAGGTATACAATAGGTCCGGTTCACATCATAGCATACTTTATAGAACCTATGATCGAGGCAGGTAGGGAATGACTTCATTCTCCTTCTATTTTCCGCCGTGGTCGGGCTTTGAGTCTTACTCAATTTCACACCTTGTAACACATGCAAGAAACTCTTTCTTTGATGTACCATTTTGAACTACTTCAAAATCTTGTCAAGGTATGTACTCATTGAAAAACTTATCGCCGCCTTGATCTATCTCTATAGATCTTGATGCTCAATATGTAAGCAGCTTCACCGAGGTCCTTCTTTAAAAAACTCCTTCAAATACTCTTTATGCTTGTGGTATATTCTACATTATTTCGATCAACAATATGTCATTCACATATACTTATCGAAATGCCGAGTGCTCCCACTCACTTTCTTGTAAATACAAGCTTCTCCAAAAGTCTGATAAAACCATATGCTTTGATCAACTCATCAAGCGATATTCCAACTCCGAGATGCTTGCACCAGTCCATAGATGGATTGGTCGAGCTTGCACATTTTGTTAGCACCTTTAGGATTGTCAAAACCTTCCGTTGCATCATATACAACTCTTCTTTAATAAATTCATTAAGGAATGCCGGTTGACATCCATTTGCCAAATTTCATAAATGTGGCAATTGCTAACATGATTCGGATTGACTTTTAAGCATCGATACGAGTGAGAAAATCTCATTGTATTCAACACTTGAACTTTGTCAAAACCTTTTCGACAAGTCTAGCTTTGTAGATAGTAACACTACTATCGCCGTCTGCCTTCCTCTTTGTAAGTGCATCTAGTGCCCTTAGTGATTTTGGTGTATTGAAGACTTATAGGTTAAGGAACTAATGCGTTAGAGTGTACAGGTTCTATAAGTCTATGAGGAGTTTGATATTTACAGAGAAAGTCTAACTTCTAAAATGAAGTTCTTCGATCAAGACTTTGATATTTTGAAGACTTTCAAGACTTTGAAAGTGAAGAAATTGGTGACCTGAAGACTTGGTATTCATTTGAGGAACATGAAGTGAAGACTTTTGTTTTCGAGTTTCATTTTCTTTCTTGAGTCATAGGAAACACCTGATCGTTAAAGGGGGTCGAGGAAATACTAAGGAAAATTTCCATGTGATGCTCAACTCAAAATCCTACACCTACCAATCCCTTCGAGTGAAGCCTTTGAAATCTCATACAGCTCACTAATTTCTTCAAAGGATGAGACGAAGTTCTTCCGGTCACGGGAATTTGTTCTGACCGAGGAGTTAGGAATTCGCCATGGATTGCTCTACACAAAGGAGGAACGTGATAGCCCCGAGGAATTTGATATTCAAATTTCCGATCGCTGTCGCAAGGCGCGCCACTGTCCCAAAATATCTTATCCACCTAACGGTCATATCATTGAAGGGCATTTATGTCTTATCATGTCGGCCGTTCCCTAGGCTATAAATACGCCTTCACAACCACTAGCTGGTTGGCTGCCCGAGAGAAACTTGACACTTGTCATTTGAGAGCAACCCATCCTCCGAGGACTTTGAGCGAAAATCATCGAGTGAGGAAAACCCCAAAACCAAACCCCTATAAACCCAAAGTGATTGAGCATCATCAAGAGATTGATCCTGCGTGATCCGATGTTTGTTACCAGCTTGGAAAACCTGTTCTACCAAATCATTGGTTTTTCCCAAAACCTAATCACCGGTTTCAATTTCCAACCCCAAACATTAATGGTGTTGAGTTTGTTCCATATTCAGGTTTAAAGACTTTGACCCAAACCTTTTAATTTTGGGTTCTTTCTTTAAACTTTTACTTTTTCCTAAGACCCCCGAATTACGCTTCCAGAGATCGCTTTATTTTTTTACATGATTTCCATTCATTAAATTCTTTGCTTTTCTGGTTTCAACTTATTCTCAAGTAGTTAAATTCTTTTCACTTTGAAATTTAACCGGGCCAAATTCCTCGCTAAAGAATTTCCAAAAATTCATTCCTTCCAGTTCCGAAATAATTTTATTTTCCCGGAAGTTCCAAATCTGCCAAACCCCTGTTCCCACATGGGTTTCTTCATCCTTTCAATGGTAATCCAACCACCCAAATGGCACCACCCATTAAATTTCATCTTTGGCACAAATTAGTTGTTATCAACTCAAATAAAAACTTTATTTTCATTTTTGAACTTTTTTCAAAATGCCTTTTCCTTTAATAAAACCTTAAAACAGATCCAAATTTTCATTGCTAAAGAAAAACAATTTATTTTTGGTTTTAAATAATTCAAAGTTTGGGTTGGAATGATGATCAAAATCAATATTCCAAACCTCAAGAAACGCCCAATTTAACCATTTTATTTAATTTAACAACCTAAAATTCAAATCCAATTAAATAAAGGCCAACATCAATAACTTAATATAATTTTTTGTTATTTCCTTTCTTATTCCACCAAATATTGGGTATTTCGCCCAAAGGACCATTTTTCAATAAGGTAAGTTTGTTTCCTTTTGGTCCAGCTTTCTTCACGGGAGTGAAAACTTGCTTTTGTCATTCTACTTGAAGTTCCCTTTCTTTCCCTTTCCCTTTCTTGAAACTAGTGGTCTTGTCAATCATCAACACTTGATGCTCTTTTCTTGATTTCACCTTCCCATTTCAAGATCATTAAGAGCCGGGAATCGTTGCCATCTCAGATATTATAATTATCACGGTTCAGTAACTTAGTGATGGTGACTAGAGAATCCTTCAATCGCTATCTTATCCGGAAGATTAACTCCCACTTGATTCAAGCATTGAAGTACCTGCATAATTGAGCAATGCTCACTAGTTGAGCGATTCTCTCCATCTTTTAGTTGTAGAACTTGTTGGAGATTTCATTTCCTCAACTCGGTATTTGTTGAAATATTAGCTTCAACTCCGGAACATCTCATATGGTCCATGACGCTCAAAACGCCTTTGAAGTCCCGATTCTAAGCCTTAACATGGTGCACTAAACTATCAAGTAGTCATCATATTGAGCTAGCCAAACGCTCATAACGCCCCGCTTTGTTCTGCAATAGGTCCGCTACCTAGCTGCATCAAGGACATAATTTTCCGGCAAAGAATGAGGATAAACCCGATCACGGATCCAATCCGATCTTTGCTACTAACATCTTTCAACACAATTTTCTAGAAACATATCAAAATAAAATATGAAAGCAACAACGGAAGCTATTGATCTACAACATAATTTGAAAAATACTACCAGACTAAGTTCATGATAAATTTAAGTTCAATTTCATATTATTTAAGAACTCCCACTTAGAAGACATCTCTAGTCATCTAAGTGATCACGTGATCCAAATCAACTAAACCATGTCCCATCATCACGTGAGATGGAGGTTTCAATGGTGAACATCACTATGTTGATCATATCTATTATATGATTCCGCTCTTCGGTCTCCGTGTTCCGAACCATCTTATATGCTAGGCTCCAAGTTTAACCCGAGTATTCCGCGGTGCAACTGTTTTGCACCCGTTGTATTTGAACGTAGAGCCTATCACACCCGATCTTCACGGGGTCTCAAAGACGAAGAACTTTCGAATGGTATATCAGGAGAACACTTTTGATAATTTTAGTGAGAGATCATCTAAAATGCTACCGCAATCAAAGCAAGATAAGATGCAAAAGGATAAACATCACATGCAATCAATATAAGTGATATGATATGGCCATCATCATCTTGTGCTTGGATTCCATCTCCGGCAACTTGTGATCACCATCCCACCGGGCCCGATTTTCATCGAAGATCTTTTACGCCATCTATTGCCATTATCGCTACCGCTTAGTGATAAAGGCAATTAAATGCTTGCATTTCATACAATAAAGCGAAACCATATTTTCTGCCATTGTTGATAACTTCGGTTACAAAACATGATCATCTCATAAAATAAAATATAGCATCACGCCTTCGACCATATCACATCACAACATGCCTCAAAAACAAGTTAGCGTTTTACTTTGTTGTTGCAAATTTTACGTTTTCTACGGGCTGAGCAAGAACTGTTCTTACCACGATCAAAACCACAACGATAGTTTGTCAAGGGTTTTTTAACCTTCGCAAGGACCCGGCGAGCCACATCGATTCAGCTAAAGTGAGAGAGACAGACACCCGCCAACACCTTTAAGCACGAAAGTGCTCGGAACGGTGAAACTAGTCTGTGAAGCGACGCGAATGTCGGTCCGGGCCGCTTCATCTCACAATGCTGAGCCAAAGTATGACATGCCGTAAGCAAGATGACTTGTATCGCCCAAACTCACTTGTGTTCTACTCCGCAAAACATCAACGATAAAACCAGGCTCGATGCCATCTTGGGGAACGAGTAATTTCAAAAAATTCCACGCACACGCAAGATCATGGTGATGTATAGGAGAGGGGAGGTATCTTCATACCCTTGAAGATCGCTAAAGCGCATGACAACGGGTTGATGTAGTCGACCCTTCATGATCCGACCGATCCAAGCACCGAACGGACGGCACCTCCGAAGTTCAGCACACGCTCAGCTCGATGACCATCCCCGACGATCCAAGAAAGTGTCATGAGTTCCCCGACGACCAAGGCAGGACGATGATGATGTTCCACGCAGGGCTTCCCAAACTCCCACGATATGACCGAGGTGGAATATGGTGGAGGGGGCACCGCACCAAGGAACGATCACCGAAGATCAACTTTGTTTGTTATGGGGTGCCCCCGCCCTCAGATATAAAAGGAGCGGGGAGGGGGCGGCCACCAGGAGGAGGCGCACCAGGAGGAGTCCTACTCCCACCGGGAGAATTCCCCTTCCAAGTAGTAGGAGTAGGAGTCAAGGAAAGGGGAAGAGAAGAGAAGGAAGGGGCGAGCCCCCCCCAGTCCAATCCGGACTAGGCCTGGGGGGCGCCCAACCTCTCCTCTTCCCCTAAAGCCCAATAAGGCCCATAACCCCGGCTAATTCCTCGTAACTCTCCCATTCCAAAATAACCCAATCACTCGAACCTTCCGAACTCCAATATAGTCCCAATATTCGATCTTTACGCCCGACCATTTCGAGACTCCTCATGTCCCCAATTCATCCCGGGACAATCAACTCCTTCGTGCATCAAAACTCATAAACTCATAATATAACCGCCATCGAAACCTTGGGTTAATGGACCCACGGGTTCGAGAACTATTAGACATGACCGAACACGCCTCCGTCAATAACCAATAGCGGAACCTGATGCCCATTTGGCCTTACATATTCTACGAAGATCTTTATCGGTCAAACCGCATAACAACATACGTTGTTCCTTTGTCATCTGTTTCCCAGATTGACCTTGGCCCAATTCCTATTCAATCTCCTGCAAGTCTTTTACTCATTCCAATACATCATCTCACAACTAACTCATTAGTTGGCTTGCAAGGCTTAAGTGATGGCAAGAGGGCCAGAGATATCTCCGACAACGGAGGACAAACCTAATCTTGAAATACGCCAACCCAAATGTACCTTTGGAGACACCTAGAGCTCCTTTATAATCACCCCTTCCAGACGCTTTGCAACCAAAGTGTTCCTCCTAAACGGAGTTGCATAATCCATCATAGGTTATAAGTCATAAGGTTAATTCGGAATAAGGTGTCAATCACATCATTCTCCTAATGATGTGATCCTTAATCAAATGACAACTTTTGTCCATGGCTGGAAACATAACCATCTTTGATAAACGAGCTAGTCAAGTAGAGGCATACTAGTGACATTATGTTTGTCTATGTATTCACACATGTATTATGTTTTCGGTTAATAAAATTCTAGCATGAATAATAAACATTTATCATGATATAAGGAAATAAATAATAACTTTATTATTGCCTCTAGGCATATTTCCTTCGAACACATAATGTCCATCAACAAGGTGTTTACCACGCAGGAGGAGCCGGTGACAATGCAATGTAATTGCACTCTATCCATATACATGTAGTCCGATGTTATGATGGAACTGACAACTCCATCTATAACGCCCCATTGCTTCCTGGCCTTCCATGTCGCCTCCCCGCCACTATTGTTAGGTAATTTTCCCTCCATGAGGTTTATGGCCAAGCAACTTGATTTTTTGGGTTCAAGCAAGCTTGATATTCGATAGATTGTTTGTAAAAGAGGAGTTGAAGTTTCTTCCTTAATGTTAGATTTTGCATGTTATCTCATTTAATTTGTAATGAATCGGACCAATTACCGAGTGATATATTATTTTTGTTTGCATTAACAATTAGAAATTTTGGGTAACACGAAAATGCTTTCTATATACATTGTTGCATTTTATCCATTCTAATGTTAGCTTGGAAGTTGCATTTTGACATGTGGCACTCATTTTCTTATCCTGAAATATTCATATGTGCATTTATTTTTGTTTTGTGTTTTTGCCCCAAAAAAGGGATGATTTTAACTTTAATTCTACCGAAAAATAAAAAATGCACGAATGACAAAGGGCTTAGAATATAAAGCGGATGGAATATAAAGTTTAAGGAATAGTCCTTCTATTTTGTTTTATCCCGGATATTCATATATGCATTACTTTTTGAAAGCTAGGTGGAATATAAAGTTTAAGGATTAGTCCTCATAATCATTTGCATTCCTTTCCAAATTGTCCATATGTGTGAGGAATCGTTGGATTCAATTTTTTCTTTGTCTTGTACTAAATACATCAATCCAACTTTAGATTCTAAATTGGTCCGGATACTAATGGGACTTAAAATAGTGGTCATGCGGTTAAATTATGATGTCCACTATTATTGATGCCTTCACCTTGATAATTATTGCGGAAGAGCAAATTGCATACTTTATGAACTAATTGTCTCATTATATGATTATTAAACGACTAATTTGCTCGGTCAAGCGTTTACCTTCTTTAGGTTTTGTACCATTTGATTTAGAAAGTGGTTTCTTCTCATCTACCGATGAACACCACCGGCACTTCTATAGGCTAATGTATGTTCCTGTTTTTAAGAAAAATTGTATCTCATGTATGTTGGTCCTCTTGCTTTTTCCCCCATGTTTTGTTTCAAGAATTGTTGCATATGCACTTAGGGTGAATGCAATTTAAAAAAAAAAAAAAAAAAAATTTGGAAAAAAAGGGGAAAATAAAAATTTTATTTTTTTTTTATTTAAAAAATTTTTTTTTTAAAAATTTTTAAAAAAAAAAATTGTGGAAAAAAAAAAAGGTTCCGGTGGCCCTTTTTTTAAAAAAAAAGGTTTTTTTTAAAAAAGGTTTTTTAATTTAAAACCAAAAAAAAATTTTGAAAATTCCCCGGAGCCCGGTTTTGTTTTTTTTTTTTTAAACTTTCCTTTTTAAAAATTAAACCCCCCCGGGAAAATTTTGGTCCAAAAAAAAAGGGGTTTAAAAAAAACCCCCCTTTTGGGGGGGGGAAAATTTTTTTCCCATTCCGGGGGGGTTTTTTCCCCCCTAACCCAAAATTTAAACAAATTAATTAAATTTTATGGTTTGGAAAAAAAAAAAGGGGAAAGGTTAAAGGGAAAACCCGGGGAAAAAGGGAAAAAAAATTTTTTGGGTTTGGGGGGGGTTTTTTTTAGGGAAAATTGGGGGGCCCCCCTTTTGGTTTTCCAAAAATTTTGGGGTTTTTTTTAACCCGGGGCCCCCTTTTTGGGGCAAATTTATTAATTTTAATTTTTGGGGGGGGCCCCGGGGGGGGAATGACGAGGAGTCTCAAAGGGGGAAAAAAAAATTTTTGGACGACTATATTCGAGTTCGGAAAGGTTCCAAATTTGGTTTTTTGGGGGGTTTGGGCCCGGGGAAATTTTTTTGGGGCCCCGGGGAAAAAAGGGGGGCCTTAAGGGGGCCCCCCCTTTTTGGGGGGGGGGGCCGCACCCCCCCCCCCCTTCCCCCCCCCCAAAAGGAAAGGGGGCCCCCTTGGGGGGGCCCCCCCCCCCCCCCCCCCTTCCCTTTTTTGGGGAAAATAAAAAATTTTAAGGGGGGGGCCCCCCAATTTACCTTCCCCCGGGGGAGCTTCCCGGCCCCCCGGGGGCCTTTTACCCGGCCCCGGGGCCCGGGGGGGCCCCCCACCCCGTTGGGAACCCCCCCCTTTGCGGTTTTGGGGGATCGGAAAGGCCCCCAAAAAACTTTGGGTTTGGGCCCCGGTTTGGTGGGGCCCCCCAAAAACCAACCCTTGGTTTAAGGTTTTGGGAAAATTTTTAAAACCCCTTTCCCCCCCCCCGGTTTTTTGGGGAAATTTTAAATTTTGGGGGGCCCAAATTTTTGCCCCAAATTTTTTGGCAAAGGGTTTTGGGAAAAGGGCCCCCCCAAAAGGGTTTTTGGGCCGGTTTTGGGGAAAGCCCCCCAAAACCCCCTTTCCCCCTTTTTTAACCCCGGGCCCGGTTTTGGGAAAAAGGGGGTTTTTTTAAAATTCCGGTTTTCCCGGGGAAAGGGTTTTTTTCCCCCCAAATAAACCCCAAAAAAGGGAAAACCCCTTTTTTTGCCCGGAAAAAAAGGAAAACTTTAAAAATTTTTTTTTGGGTTTTTGTAAAATTTAAAACGGGGTTTTTTTTTTAAATGAAAAAAAAGTTTCCTTTTAAAAGCCAAAGGTTTTTAAAAAATTTAAAAAATTTTACTTTTAAAACCGTAAAAAAGTTGGGAACGAAACCGGAAGGGGAAAAAAAAACCCAAAATCAAAATTTTCAATTGGGTTTAAAAAATTTTTCCTTTTTCCTTTTTAAAAATTTTTTTAAATTTTTTTTTTTTGGTTGGGGAAAATTTAAGAATCTTTAAAAATTATAAAGGGTGTTTTTTCCCCCCCCAAAAAAAACCGCACACCCGGGGGGAAAGGGCCCTTTAAAAAAGGGCCCAAAAAGGAACCAAACCTTTAAAAAGGAAAAAATTTGGAAAAAACCCCCAAAGGGAATCAAAATTTTAAAAAAATTTTTTTCACCAAAACTAAAAATTTTTTGGGAATTTTTTAAAATTTTTGGAAAAAATTTTTTTAAAACCTTTATTTGGGTTTAAGTTTAAAAAATTTTTTTTATTTTTTTGTTTTAAAAAAATTTTTTTTGGGTTTTGGGTTGGGGCCCCTTGTTTTAATTTTTCCCAAGGGAAAAAAAATTTTTGGCAAAGGGGGAACCCCATTAGGGGAAAAAAGGGGGTTTTTTAAACCCAAGGGAAAATTTTTTTTTGGGGGGGGTTTTTTGGGCTTAAAAATGAAAAGAGGAAAAGGGTTTTAAATGTTAAATTAAATTTTTTAAAGGTTTGGGGAAAAAGGGAAAATTTAAAAAAAAAAAAATAAAGTTTTTTTGGAAAAAAAAAGGGAAAACCCGGGGGTTTGGGAATTTCAAAAACCCCCAAAAAATTTGGATAAAAAATTTGGGGTTTTTAAAAAAGGGAAAAAGGGAAAAAAAAACAAATTGTTGAAAAAAGTTTTTAAAAAAGGGGAAAAAAAAAACTTCAAAGGGGGGAAAAAATTTTTGGGAAAAGGAAAAGGCAAAAAAGGGGAAAAAAAGGGGCAAAAGGGGGAAAAGGGAAAACCCCCCTTTTTTTGGGAAATGGAAATTTTTAATTTTAAAAGGGAAAAATTTTTTGGTTTAAAAGGGGAAAATTTTTTTGGTTTTTATTAAAACCTTTTAAATTTAAAAAGCCCGGAAGGGAATGGTTTTTTAAAAGTAATTCCAAAAATTTTTTAAAAGGGAAAAAAGGGGGAAAGGGGGAAAAAAAATTTTTTTTAAAAAAAATTTTTATTTAAACCTTTTTTTAATTTTTAAAAAATTTTTTTCCTTTTTTAAAAAACCTTTATTTTTAAAAAAAAAATTTTTTGGTTTTAAAAAACCTTTTTTAAAAAAAAAAAAAGGTTCAAAGGTTTTTTCCCAAAATTTTTTAAAGGGAAAAAATTTAAAATTTTTAAAAAACCCAATTTTTGGGGGTTTTTTGGAAAAAAAAACCCCATGGGTTTTGGGAAAAAAAATTTTTTTAAAAACCGGCCCAAAAAAATAAAATTCCCCTTTTTGGGGAAAAAACTTAGGAAATAAAACCCCCTTTGGGGTTTTGGGTTAAATTTCCCAATTTTAAAATTTTCCCTTAAAATTTGAAAGGCAAATAAAAAATTAAAAAAGTTAAAAAAAAAAGTTTTAAAATTTAAGGTGGAAGGGAAATTTTTAAAAGGGTTTTTTTAAAAATTGGGGAAAATTAATTTGGAAACCAAAGGGTTTTTAAAAAAAAATTTTTTTGAAGGGCCCAATAAGTTTTTTTTTTAAAAATTTTTTGGGGTTTTTTTAACCCTTTAAAATTTTTTTAAAAAGGGCCCAAAACCCTTTGGGAAATTTAAATTTGAAAAGGGAAAATTTTTTAAAAAAACCCAAATTTGGGGTTTTTAAGGGGTTTTTTAAAAGGGTTTCACCCAAACCAACCCAAAAAATTTTCCTTTTTCCCAAAAGGAATTTTTGGGAAAATTTTAAAAAAAACCGGGGTTAAATTTTCCCCTTTTAAAAAATTTTCCCAAAAGTTGGGGGTTTAAAATTAAAAATTTAAAAAGGGGAAATTTTAAAATTTTCCCCGGGCCCCCAATTAAGGGGAAAAGGGGGGAAATCTGGGAAAAATTTTCCCAAAAAAACCCCCAAAAACCCTTGGGGGCCCCTTTAAAGGGAAAACCGGATGGGTTTTGGAAAAAATGGGGGGGGGGGAAAGGCCATGAAATTAAAGGGGAAAAGGAAACAAAATTGGTTTGGGAATTTTAAATTCGGCGCCAAAAAATTTTGGAAAAATTTTAAAAATTTTTTAAATTGGTTTTAAAAGGTTTTAAAGGGGTTTTTAAAAAAATTTTTAAAAATTCTTTTTTTTTTTAAAAATTTAATTTTAAAAGGGTTTTGGGAAAAAAAATTTTAAAATTTTAAAAAAATTTTAAAACCCAAAATTTTTTTAAATTAAAGGGAAAAATTTTAAAGTTAATTTTAAAAGGGGGGTTTTTTAAAAAAAAAAAAAAATTTTTTTTAAAAAAATTTTTTTTAAAAGAAAAAGGGGGCAAACCAAAAAGGGGAAAAAGGAATTTTAAAGGCCAAATTTTAAATTTTGGAAACAAAAAGGGAAAAAAAAAAAAGGGGAAAAACCCAAAAATTTTAAATTTAAAATGGAACAAAAAAAATTTTTTTAAAAAAATTGGAAAATTTTAAAAAAAAACCAAAAAAAGGGTGAAAAATTTTAATTAAAATTTCCCCAAAAAAAAAAAAAATTTTCCCCCCAAATTTGGGGAAAAAAAAGGGGATAACCTTTTTTTTAAAATTTGGGGGGAAAAAAATTTTTGGGAATGGGGGTTTTTTAAAAAAAAGGGGTTTAAAAATTTTTTAAGGAGGGATAAAAATTTCAAAAGGAAAATTGAAAGGGGAAAAAAACCCCAAGTTTTTAAAAAATTTTTCAAAGGCTGAATTTCAAAATTTAAATTTTTAAAAAAAAAATTTTGAAAATTTTTTTTAAAAAAACAAAAAAATTTAAAGGGTTTTTTTTTAAAAAAAGGGGAAAAATTAAAGGGAAAATTTTTGGGGTTTTTTTAAAAAAAATTTTGGGTTTAAACCAAGGGGGAAAAAAATTTTTCCCAAGGGTTTAAATTTTTTTTTCCCTTTTTGGGAAAAAAATTTCCCAAAATTAAAAGGAAAAATTTTAATTTTTAATTAAAAAAATTTATTTTTTTTTATTCCAAAAAAAAGGGTTTAAAACCAAAAAGGCAAGTTTCCTTTTTAACCCTTTTAATTAAAGAAGGTTGGTTTTAAAAAAGGGTTTTTTCCTTTTTTTTTTTTTAAAAAAATTTTCCCTTAAAAATTATTTTTTGGGGCCTTTTTTTAAAACCCCCGTAATTGGGGTTTTAAAAACCCCCGGGAAAAGGGTTTTTAAAAAAAGGGGGTTTTTTAAAATTCCCCAAAAGGGCCTTTTTCCCCAAAATTTTTCCATTTAATTTGGGGGTTTTTGGGTTTTTAAACCCCAAAAAGCCTTGCCAAGAAAATTAAAATTTTTTAAAATTTTTAAAGGGAAAAAACCCAAAAGGAAAAAATTTTTTTCCGGGGTTTTAAAATTTTAAAAATGGGAAAAGGGAAAAAGGGGGTTTTTTCCGGTTTTTTTTTTTTAAAAAGGGGCCCCCCTTTTAAAAGGTTTTTATTTTAAATTTTGGGTTTTTGGGGAAATTTAAAAAAAAGGGGGGGTTTTAAATTTTTAACCAAAATTTTTGGAGAAACCCGGGGAAATTAAAGGGGGTTTTTGGGGGGGGAAATTCGGGGGAAAGGAATTGGGCACTAGATTATTGACTTAGTGCAAGTGGGAGATAAGGAAATATGCCCTAGAGGCAATAATAAAGTTATTATTTATTTCTTATATCATGATAAATGTTTATTATTCATGCTAGAATTGTATTAACCGAAACATAATACATGTGTGAATACATAGACAAACATAGTGTCACTAGTGTGCCTCTACTTGACTAGCTCGTTGAATCAAAGATGGTTAAGTTTCCTAGCCATAGACATGAGTTGTCATTTGATTAACGGGATCACATCATTAGAAGAATGATGTGATTGACATGACCCATTCCGTTAGCCTAGCACATGATCGCTTAGTATGTTGCTATTGCTTTTTCATGACTTATACATGTTCCTGTAATTATGAGATTATGCAACCTGCCACGGAGGAACACTTTGGTGCTACCAAACGCACAACGTAATCGGGTGATTATAAAGGAGTACTCAGGTGTCTCCAAAGGTACATGTTGGGTTGGCGATTTCGAGATTAGGTTTTGTCACTCCGATTGCCGGAGAGGTATCTGGCCTTCTCGTAATACTCATCACCTAAGCCTTGCAAGCATTGTAACTAATGAGTTAGTTATGAGATGATGTATTACGGAACGAGTAAAGAGACTTGCCGAACGAGATTGAACTAGGTATTGATACCGACGATCAATCTCTGGCAAGTAACATACCGATGACAAAGGAACAAAGTATGTTGTTATGCGGTTGACCGATAAAGATCTTCAGAGAATATGTAGGAGCCAATATGGGCATCCAGGTTCCGCTTATTGGTTATTGACCAAGAATAGTTCTAGGTCATGTCTACATAGTTCTCGAACCCGTAGGGTCCGCACGCTAAGGTTTCAATGACAATTATATTATGAGTTTATGAGTTTTGATGTACCAAGGAGTTCGGAGTCCCGATGAGATCGGGACATGACGAGGAGTCTCAAATGGTCGAGACGTAAAGATCGATATATTGGACGACTATATTCGGAGTTCGAAAGGTTCCAATGATTCGGTATTTTTCGAGTACCGAGAGTTCGGGAATTCGGGAGAAGTATTGGGCCTTATTGGGCCCTGGGGAAAGAGAGAGGGCTGCCTAGGGCAGGCCGCCCCTCAAGGCCTAGTCCGAATGGACTAGGAGGGGCCGCACCTTCCTCCCTTCCTTCCTACTCTCCTACTCCTACTAGGAAAGGAGGAGTCCTACTCCTGGGAGTAGGACTCCCCTGGTGCGCCCCTAGGCCGGCCACCTCCTCCTTGCTCCTTTATATAGGGGCAGGGCACCCCATGACACACAGTTGATCTACGGATCGCTCTTAGCCGCGTGTGCCCCTCCACCATATTCCACTTCGTCATATCGTCATGAGCTTAGGCGAAGCCCGCCGAGAAGTCATATCGTCGGAGCTTAGGCGAAGCCTCGCCGGTGGAGCATCATCATCGCCACCACGCCGTCGGGACGGAACTCATCCCCACACTTTGCCGGATCGAGTCCGGGATCGCCATCGAAATGAACGTGCGTAACTCGGAGGTGCCGACGCTCGTGCTTGGATCGGTCGGATCGTGAAGACGCATTACTACATCAACCGCTGTTATAACGCTCGCTTCGGTCACGAGGGTACGGACGGACACTTCTCTCGCTATGCCATCACCATGGTTTCGGTTCGAGGAATTTTTTGAAATTACACGCCCAACACCCCGCCCCACTTCCGATCCATATTAACGCGCAAACAATTAATATGGGCCGAGGGACTACAACATTGGTATAGAATGATAATTTGTTCTTCATGAACGGTTTAAACGCGTGCCTTAGTTCTATGTAATATTTTGTTGTTTTCTAAGGTAGCCTATCGTTGATGCAAGTAGCAACTACAAAAATCCTGTGAAACCTTTTTAAAGGTTAATTTATTAT